>BTRK01000001.1:25146399-25216612 GCA_036245805.1 Pristionchus mayeri
GTTGGTAGAACAGCCATAGACTAATTTCTTTGAATTGTCACAATGAGTGTGTTGCAGAGGTAGCAAGAGCAAGATGAGCGATGCCCAAGTACTCGCCAAGTTGAGAGCCATCGTCACCATCGGAAACCCCGATAGGAAATACAAGAAGGTCGAGAAGATCGGATCAGGGTACGATCACCTCCTCTATTTATCTATCGTCTGTATCTAGAATGATTGATGTTCTCATAAGTGTGGTGAAACTATCCGTGGAGCAATGCTCTTGCAGTGCTTCTGGCTGCGTCTATACTGCACTCGAGATGAGCACGATGGCTGAAGTCGCCATCAAGCAGGTAAAGTAGCCATACCGTATCTTATTCGGACTATTGATTAGTCTATCTATGAACAGGACAACATTCTGATGATTGCAGATGAATCTGAAGGATCAGCCTAAGAAGGAGTTGATCATCAACGAGATTCTGGTGATGAGGGAGAACAAGCATCCCAACATCGTCAACTACCTCGACTCCTATCTCGTGGGGGAGGAATTGTGGGTGGTGATGGAGTTCCTCGCTGGAGGACCACTCACCGATGTAGTCACTGAATGCCAGATGGAGGAGGGAATGATAGCTGCCGTATGCAGAGAGGTACAGTACTCATTCATCCTGACCGTAATCAATCGATAATTGGTGGCTAAGCTGATCTACCGCAGGTGCTGCAAGCTCTGGAGTTTCTTCACAGTCGTCACGTCATCCACAGAGACATCAAGTCAGACAACATCCTCCTGGGCATGGATGGATCTGTCAAACTCAGTCAGTTTAACAAACATTGACTGTCAGGCATTGAAAGAAATCCTCTAATTTCATTCTTTCAGCTGATTTCGGATTCTGCGCGCAGATTTCTCCCGAACAGAACAAGCGAACGACGATGGTCGGCACCCCCTACTGGGTTAGTCACCATTTAAATGTCATTCCATCTCAGAAAAGTATCTGAGCAACGAAACAATCAAATTTAATACGCCTTATAGAGCAAAAAAGAAACGATAATTGGATTCAGATGGCTCCGGAAGTAGTGACCCGAAAGCAGTACGGGCCTAAAGTGGACGTGTGGTCGCTGGGAATCATGGCGATTGAGATGGTAGAAGGAGAACCGCCTTACCTCAAGGTGGGCTATCATTATAATGGAGAAACTCCGAAGGGACTCAAGAGGACTAAAAGGACTCCCTTGAATAAGGATATTTGCAAAGTTTACAAGGATGAATGCCTAAATAGAGTGCTTTGAGGAGAATCCTCTTCGTGCCATCTACCTCATCGCCACGAATGGAAAGCCGGACTTCAGTGGTCGAGATTCGCTCTCTCCTGCTTTCAAGGTCAGTAGAGAACTCCTCGGATGTATAATAATGGTCGTAATTTGAGGAGTTCATCGACTACTGTCTGGAAGTCTCCGTGGACAATCGATGGTCGGCTTCTCAACTCCTCTCCCATCCCTTCCTCCGATGCGCCAAACCACTCGCTTCCCTCTACTATCTCATCGTTGCTGCGAAGAAAGCGATTGCTGCCCAGGGCAACTGATCCATTCCCTCTGAGTCCCTCCCCCCCCCTCCCCCCCCCTCCGATGGTTCTCCCCCCTCTCTCCGAGCGATCGCAGGTCTCCTTCAAGGCGTGCTAATTCCTGCTCCTCCACGGTTACAGTAGTCCTCTCTCTCGTGCCAATGCCTTCCTTACTCTTTCATCTGGTTGTATTCCC
This sequence comes from Pristionchus mayeri, assembly GCA_036245805.1. NCBI lineage: Eukaryota > Metazoa > Nematoda > Chromadorea > Rhabditida > Neodiplogasteridae > Pristionchus > Pristionchus mayeri. Next base: position 25,148,122 of record BTRK01000001.1, read on the forward strand.
TCTCTCCCTTCCATCCCTCCATCACAACCCCTTCACCCCACCATATGCACCGTATCTAGTCAGGGATGACCTACTCCCTTCTCCCCCTTACAACCGTTTATAGAGACTGGATAACTACTTAATTACTTGTATGTTTGTACACCTTGCGATAATTTGTTGCATATTTCATAATAATTTATGTGGTGAGAGATAAATTGAGATACCAAAGTATTATCGGGGGTGACTAGACATGACGGAGGAGGAACCTGAGTGGGAGTACACGTGGAGGGAGGAAGAGGAGGCCTTGGGATGGAGAAGGAATGGTCATGGGTTGTTCGATCGTACGGAATACCAGAACTTGAAGTAGACGAAGATGATGAATCCGCATAAGACGTCTGCAAATGGATTGAATTCGAATGAAGGATTGGCAAGATCAAGTATCTGACCATTAATCAGCGCGACGATTCCGATGGCGACGTCCATCCAGAGGAAGGACGACGCCCACTCCGTAGCTTCAGCTACTGGAGACACCTCCGGGTACCGAGACCAGTAGTTACCCCAACTGCAATGATCAACCAAGTCATCTTTCATCACTCGCTGGAGTTGTTCCACTCTGAAATCTATTACTCAAGAGATTTAAACATCCGCAATCATGAATTTTCACAGATAACTCGATGGATAAATGAGTTACTGGAATGAATTGGCGATGAGATCGATGGCAGTGATTATATTGAGGGGGAAGATGATGACACAGGAGATGAGATGGACGAAGGCTGGCCATTTGAGATGAAGAGTACGAAGAGTGAAGAGACCCGTGAAGGCCCCCATCTGGAAGAGAAGGGAATACGGTAACTGAACAGGAATCGATTGACCATGTTGAGCATCGGAGGGAAGATATTCACTCCATCAGAGCAATTCACCGTATCGAACATTGTGGAAAACTGGAGGGAAATACAGAAACACACACCTGAAAAGAATGATTGTATTTTCTTCTTTTGTATTCAATTCACGAAATTGGAGGGGATAAATATGCTCATACAACTTACACCCGGAGATGAAAAGGAGAGAGGCGAGGAATAGATGGAGATTAACAGCTATACTGAAGTACTTCCATTCTTTCTGAGGGACATTCGTGAGAGAACGACGATTGACTTCCTAAAGAGATTCAGAAGGTAAAGAACATGCCGCTATTCACTATGAGAACTCGAACAATTTCCAATTAAATTAGTATCTGCATAACAGATTCAAAACGTACGTCATCTAATTTATAGGAGAGAAGGGAGAATTGTCGATCACATTGTGTGCAGCATATCATCGTGGAGAGGAAGAGAAGAAGATTCTCATCGATTGACGACACTCATTCCATCACTCAGATGATAGAGACTGCAAGATAAGGAGAAGTTGGAATGAATCATCGAATTGACCAGAAGAGAAGAACCAACGAGAGAGAATGCGTTACAAAAGAGGAGAAGAGGGAATGGGAACAAGTTGGTCGGGTTCGGGATTATCGGACTGCTGTTTGTAGAGGGAGAGAAAGTGCCAAGAACGGAGAAATGAAAGGAGAAAGAGGAGGATGTTGTCTAGGTAACAACCACGAGTTGAGTAAGAGTTAGTCAGAGACTCCCTCGATTCAGTCCAGAGGAATTCAGATAGACTCGATAATAGGAAGATGGGGATGGGGGGACTGGAAGAGTTGACGATGTTCTGGATCTAAGTTCTCTCATTAAGAGAATGGCGGAAATGGGAAGTGTGATCTATCTCGATGGGCGTTGAAACTAGAAGAGCGTTCACGGCGAAATCTCGGGTTTCCTGCTCCCTCTCCCCGAGTTTCCCTCTCCCCCTCCCTCTCCCCAATCTCTCCCCCTCCCGTGGTCCCTCTGACCACCCAAACTTCGCACTCCTTCAATGAAATACTCCGAAGAGGAAGCAAAAAGGGTGCACCAGTGATTCTCAGGGGTTCGAATGATCAAGAATGTTTGAACCTTCCTCTAACCCTCAGATATCCTTCGATTCGTGGCCAGGATGCAACCAACCGAGTGAAAGTGCACTCGTTTTTGCATTGGCTGGTCAATGTTGAACAAGAGTCGTTCCCTTCCCATCCCTCTCAGTCCAATTGCATCTCTCTAAACGGGTTGATTGTGAGTAGATCTCACCCCTTCCATCTCATCTCGTATTCCACCCTCTCCTCACTGCCCATGGCGAAGCAACTACTACTCATCCTTCCTCTATTCGCTTGTCTTCTCGTGAGTTACCATCCAATTAGACGAGATCAGTACCTATCTCAAGGAGCAAATTGAAGGAAACTGAAGTAGAAATACGATTTTCACCTGCTTACTTGGAATATGAGGGAGAGGGATCCGAGACTTTACCAATGCGCTAAAATTTCAGCGTCCATTACGATTGAAGAAAGATCAATCTTATTCTTAAGCTTGCAAAATGCACTGAATTTAGAATTTAGAATTTTTGAGAATGAGTAGATGTGTCTCTTACAATGGATCAGATTGATAAGGTTATGATAAATATCAAAATCTACGAAAATTGATAAATATTCTTAAATACTAATGAAATACTGTGAAATTGTTTGCGGATTGGTGCAGCGGATCTCCCTCTTCATTGCTGAATGGTGCGGAACGCTTCTGATTTTAAGTCAGAATTAGGAAATGGATCAAAGAAGTCTATTAGCGTAAAACTACAATGAACAGTTTGAGATACTCGCGACTGCACTGAAACCATGCCAGAAACTGGCCTTGTGCGCCTTGGAAAAGTGCATCGAACCGAAGGAGAATGGGACGAAAACTCCCGTCGAGGAAGAGGTGAGTGAGGGGAGAGGGAGATTCCACCCACCCCACACTCATTATCATAATCCGATCAGTCGCAGTCCATTCGAAATAGGTGACCTTCAAAGGGATGATCTACTTGCAGATAATCGATAATCTAATCGGTCGATTCAACTTCGGGTGCATGTACGGTCCATCGTGCTATGACTACTGTATGGGGTGCGACACGTGCAAGTACGGTATGGAGCAGATCAAGAACATCGTCGTCCACAACAAGAGTGGTCAGCTGTGAATATCACTTATTGGATGGGGAGGGGGTCAACGTTGCAAGCAGCATAGAGCCATCAAACTGTAAAAATAGTAAAAATACATATCACGGTTTACTTCAGATGGCCAGTGTCCCTCCCTAGAGAAGTGCGCGAAGGATTGCTTCTCTGATCAGGTGGAAGTTGATCTTTGATCTCTCTCTAACTCGATCAGGTCCGATCTCGTTCTCCATGGGACTGCTTCCGAACCCAATGCGCCCCCGAGTGTTTCGATCGAAGGAAGTGCAACACTTGCTATGATACGATGAAGTCCATATTCTCTGCCTTCTGCTATCGGTGAGATGAGATGTTTCTACATTAAACATCTAGAGCATTCCCGATGGTTTGATTTGTGAGTCCCCTGATGTAGTGTAGAGAGAGAGTGGGGACAATGATTGACCTTCTCTGTTCTCAAGCTGACCATGAGGTGTTTATTTCGATGCTTCGCTCAGTTTCTCGCCTATCTCCATACTCATCTCTTCTCTCCTTTTTCGTCATCTCTTCACCGAATTTCTCTCGGTCTCACTTCATTTCTTTGAGGGAGGGATACAACTACAAGTTCAAGACGAAGTGTCGCGAGTTATTCGACAAGACCTCCACTGATCTGGTCTTCAGAAGAAGACGACTTCTCTGAACAACGAAGACTGCTTAACCGATTCGAGAGTACAATACTCATTACTCACCCTAATAAACTCTTTTCATTGTCCTCCATCCTCTTCTTTTTGCTTCCTTCTCAGATCGTTCATTCGATAAGAGGAGTCAGCGAACGATCCCCATTAGGGGAACAGTCATGCTCTACTTAAGCTGATCTAATGCACTCCGATTACTGTTTTGATGCTCTTTCGAACTCGGGAGGAGTGATAGCTGAGTCGAACGAGATCACTCTTATTGCTTCCTGTCCACTCATCTCCTTCATTCATTCTATCGTCCTTTTCTTTATTAGATTCGCGAGTTGTATGGTAGAAGGGGAAGTGCTCCTTTAATATCTCTGTCTCCTTCTGATCTAGTTTCTTCTCTGCAGGATGAAGTTGCTCTTCCTCCTTCTTATCTTCTTGCTCGCAATCACTTTGGTGCAATCGTGAGTTTATCTTAATTCTCTTTTTCATTTCTCTTCGAACACGAAGCGGATGGAATCAAGGAATACCGAACAGGGTGGAAGTGACTACTAGACCCGGAGAATCCAAAGGAAAGAGATCCGTTGATGAGAGGAGTCCATTGCCCATCCCGATAGGGGGAGAGATCCCCCTATCGGGATGGGCAATGGACTCCTCGGTCCCTCTCATAGAGACGGGACTGGGGATGGGGATGCATTCCCCTTGATGACATCTGGAAGAAATCTAGAGGAATCAAATGGGAGACAACGACGAGGAAATGACTTTGACAAGGAGAGAATAAGGGGAAATGAGAGGATGGGATGGATTCCCTCTCGGGGTCAGAAGGAGGATAGAGATAGTGATACATCGAGTGATAGTTCCTCTTCTGAGGAGGAGAGACGGAGGGATAGATCTCCTTTTATCAGGCAACGAGAGGGTAAAGGAAGAGGAGGAGGACGAGGAGGAGGAGGAGAAGGAAGAGGAGGAGGTGAAGGAGAAGGAGAAGGAAGAGGAGGTGGAGGAGGAAGAGGAAGAGGAGGACGGAAGGGATGGAAACGATCCAGACCCATTGACAAGTGAGTAATGTCATTACTCTGCAAAAATGGTAACAAGATGTTGTATACTTTTAATTAGTATTAAATCATTGTTGGCAGGGCTCATGCGTTTTCCAATCTTCGCAAATTCGGGAAAGGATCGAAGACTTTGAGTGCAGAAGACTGGACAGAACATGCTAATCAGTTCTGTTCGCTCTTCCCTCACAATCCCAAGTGCAGGTACTCCAATCACTTGAATACTGTAACCCAATCGATAATTCAGAGACGGTAAGCGTCCCGAGCAGAATGATCTCGGATCGATCACGAAGGCGATTGAGAGACGTCAGAAGAGGAGAAGGGTGCCCAAGTGAGGGAGTAATGACATGCTCAGAGTATCGATTGGTTTCAGACTGAAGCGAATCGATTGGCTGAGTGGGGTGCCTGATGCACTCAAGGAGAGGGCGAAGGATAGGAAAGAGAAGTTCGGGAAGACGAGCATTGAGACGAGGAATCAATTCAGAGTGAGCATTGGTCCTCTGAGTAGTCAACAGATGAGTGGTTGAGAATGCGTGTCGATCGGGTCGAGTCAACTGTCGAGTGCAACCGGAAGAATCGAGGAAGAAGAGGAAACTGATCAGAGACCATGTCTGTTATTACGAGATTCACTTCCGCCCACTCATTGAACCCCTTCCTTGCAGTTGGCCAAAGTAGAGAAGGAGAAGTTGAATCTGGACGATGAAACAGCAGATGACAACGTGGAGATTCGATTCGATCGTACACTGAGAATCAAGAGAGCCCTGCTGGAGAAGGCCAATCTCACTGCTGAGGTATCCATTAATCACCACGCCTGGCATTACGATGTTTTCGCTCGCTATTCTTTCGAAAGAGCGCTCATTGTTCCCTTAGATGATGGTAAAAATCATCTATACATCTATACGATTAGATCTTCGATAGTCTTGCAATTTTTGCAAAACTATTCAATGATCAAACTTGCAATTTTTTCGTAACAAGTAAACAACATGACCAGAAAAACAGTTTATACCGAATTCATTTTTATAATAGCCATCTTATTTTTTTATTCTAAAGAAGATCGTAGAAAAAAGTTCCTGCAACACCGGCAATGAATGAGTGAGTCTAACTATCTAGGTGGATCCAATTGACGACGGAGTCTTCGAATCGGATATTCTCCTCACTGAGGAACAGACGAATCTGATTCTCAACGATCTGGGAAAGGCGAATTCGACGGGAGATGAAGACCTCAGTCCAGATGAGGAAGAGTAAGTCAATGAATAATATATACTCTTTCTACAATAAGTGACATTCTCCCATCTATTTGTCGTCTTTGGCAGAATATGCCAAGTATTGGAGACATTTCTCTTCCCCATGGCATTTTTCTAGTCAGGATTGATGGCCACAATAAGAGACTAGACGGTGATTTGAGAGATGAACACCAGATGTACTCTTCCGTTCCCTTCCATCTGTTTTCCTTCTCAGCGAGGCTCCTGCTCTCCCTCCCACCGACCCCGTCGACCTCTCTGCTGCTACCACTGCTGCTGCTGCAGCTGTAGCCAAGACCACGCCCCCTCCGACCGAGTCGACCCCCGCTCCTCCCCTTGATGGATCAGTCGATGGAGTCCCTGCTGAGACTGCAGAGGGAACGAGAACGAAGAGGTGCTTGATCTACCCAATCAATCGATAATCTCCGATTCAGATCGGGCGTTTTCGTGGAGCAGAATTTCGCAGAGAAATGGGACATTTCCACTCCAATCCCGTACACATTCGATGATTCCATCGGTTGGTTTACGCTTTTTACGGGGCCGTTCACTCATGGGTTTATAGTGAGGGAACAGCAGGAGAGCCCTAATCCACCCGAATGCAACAGTGGATGATCCCCTCCCCCCCTCCCCCCCTCCCCCCTCTCCCTCCTCCCCCTCCCCCCCCCCCTCCCCCCCTCCCCCCTCCCCTCACTCTGATCCACTCTGCTTCCTGATCCACACGAAACAGCAGAGTTCACAAGGGGAGAAGGGGATTTTGCACGAGTTTCTCCCCTCTTTCCGTTCCCTTTCCAATTGAAAGAGGAGAGAAAGAGAACCAAGCCATATCTGCACGTCCCATCAACGTGTTTTGGCAAACCTCAGCGCTCTCCCATTAGTCACCAGTAGGAGGGAGGGGTAATTCAAGGACGACTCTCCTCGTTTCACACACTCTCTCGCCCATGGGAGAAGCGAGGGAAGGCAGGAAGAGAGGAGAGAATGCCTTGACCTGCCAACCATACTCAGTCTCTGTCGGAAGTTCCAAATGAGCCGACTGAATAGTAGTGAAGATGGCAGAGGAAGGGAGAGCATCCATTTCAGCCCCGTGGGACAAGACTGATATCAACGATGCCTTGGCTGAGATCTCTCGAGTGTCGTGTGTCCGATTCCGATTCCTCTCTTCTCCTCCTAATTCGTATCACATCAACTTCGTCAAGATCGACAGTCCCACTTTGTTCGTCCCATTGAATGGCATCTATTGAATGGAAGAGGGAGAGACAGGCCACCTGGTGTTGTCGCAACTTTCCCCTTCTCAAGTATTTTGAGATACTCGGAGAGAAGTGAAATGGAGATGGATGTTGTGCTCTTGCAGTTGCGGACTCTCTTACGTTGGTCGAGTATCCCCAGTGAACACAGTCTATCTCTCATTCCAATGTGGCAAGAACAAGGGAGTGGTTATGCACGAGGTTATGCACGCACTGGGAATCATCCATCAACACCTACGAGTAGACAGAGATCAGTTCATCAAAGTGAGTAAGCATGGTCCGGTGAATGATCTTTGACCTCTCACAGGTCGACTGGAGCAATGTCAACCCTCAGAAGTACGATCAGTTCGCAACGGCAGATCAGAGTCTCTACACGAGGTCTACTGTATCTCTCCTACCGTAACCGATACCGTAATCTCTTCAGCTACGGCATCAAATATTCGTACGATTCGATCATGCACTACAATGCATACACGAATGCAATTGATGTGAGGAAACCGACGATGATCCCGTTGGTGAGTAAGGAGAGTTCCTCCCTGGCACTACCCCCCCCCCCCTCTCCCCCCTCCTTGCTCCTTTCCAGCTACAATAGATGGCTGATCAATCGAATAGCGTGATCTGTGATTCCATGCAGGTGAATTCCCAATCGAATCTCTCCCTTCTCGGCCAGAGAGATCAAATGAGTCCCACTGATGTCAATCTCATCAATAAAATGTACTGCAAACCAGGTTAGATGATCTACTACTCGTTTTCTTCTCTTTATGGCTGTTCATTCGCCCTCCCTCAAAGACCCTTTTATGGAGGGAGAAGAAGGGGGAGGGAGGGGTGGGGGTGGTATTAGACTGGTAGTAGTCATCTACTCGCTCTTTCCTTTCGTCCATTCTCCAATCATCTGCACCCTAATCGGGACGAGGAAGTAGAAAGGGATGAAGCGAGAGAAGAGACTAATCGTCCTTGTCATATCTCATTTTAGTCTCCTGCATCGACACTAATATCTACTGTGGCCATTGGGCTCTCACGGGAGTATGCACCCTGCAGGTATGCTCACAGAGGGAGGGACATTGCATCATCACTAGTCAATCACCCAATCGATCCCCCCTAGACCCACGATTATTCGTGTGAGTGCTTAAGTTGTGCGTAGTGTCTCATAGTGAGTCGTGAGTGAAAAACAGGTGGTGTTCTCGATAGATAGAGAGTGCAAGGCGTTGCATCACTCTTACACCTTTGCCGTCTCCCTCCCCTTGCATCATCCCTACTCAATCGCATCCTCTCCTTACAGGGAAATTCGATCTGGATGAGTCAAAACTGTCGGAAGAGCTGCAATCTCTGCTGATTATCCTGTGCTTAGTGTGTATGATAAAGGAAGGAAAGTCTCGACCTCCCATTCCACTTCTTCTGTTTGGTTTTCTCCAGACTCGACTGAAGCGAGACGGCGGTTATTAGACGAGAGTGGGGAAAGAGAGAGAGAGAGAGAGAGGGAGAGAGAGGGAGGAGAGGGGGGAGAGGGAGAGAGGAGTGATCTACCCAATCTTCGCTCGAAGAGCTAGTGAATACACCACTGCAAACACAAGAAGGGAAGAGTTCCAAGAAGAGTTTGGATGGAAAAGAGAGGGAGAGAGGGAGGGTTCTCTGCGAGATTAAAGAGGGAAGTGTACTCAATCTATTTGCATTATTCGATAGAAGGAGAGAGGGAGAGAATGATCTCTCGATCAAAGACCTCGCTCTCCCTTCAATTCATCGATTCGCTCCATCTGTCTCTTTGTGTCCTCTGACCATGAAAGACACTCACTGGGTAGATCAATGATGCAGTCATTAGAGTAGCACCTGCTAACGACCCAAAGTGCTTCCTCCTTTCTTCCCTCCACCAATTGTTCCTCCTCATGGATTACAATGTCCTTCCCTGCTTCACACCCCACTGGATGCCCCTCCATATACTGACTCCCCCCTCTCCTCTCTCTCTAAACAACTCGATGGAGAGGGGGAGCGGGCCCTGTCCCCCAGTCGAGGGGAGAGAGACTGCGTCAGAGAGGGGCTTCACTGCACAACAGACTACTGATCTTCGGGAACACAAGTAGTGGGATTAGAGCCCTCTCTGCTCTTCCCATGCCGTCTCCTCTTCCTCACTTCCCTCCATTCTTCGTGTGTAGGTATAAATATTTGCTTGCTTGAGAAGAAGAAGAAGAGGAGACTCGTCTCCTCTCCTTTATTCGAACACGGGGAGAAGGAGGAGAGATGGAAGAAGAGAGCACGTAGCACCTCGATTGTGGGTAACTACTTCCCATCGAGATCCCGTCCAGACCCCTTCCTTCCTCTCAGGGACGGCTCTCCCTTGATCTTCACTCGATCTCTGAGGGGCGAGACTCCGTGAGAAGAAGAGAAGTGAAAGGAGGAAGAGGCATTGAAGCGAGAGGAGAGAAGAGGAGAGAAGAGGAAGAGGAGTGAGGTGTCTCCCCCCTCCCCTCACTTGTAATGAGCAATGAGTGAATATGGGAGAGGAGGAGAAGTAGTTGAATGGAAGTCGATCCCTCCCCTCTCTTCTTTCACAGGACACTCTCGCAAACAGACAACTTCTCTCGAGAGATCAATGATCATTAAACCAAAGCAAGGATGGGGTCTAGACTTGATTGGGCCAAGGAGGGAGGAAGGGGGAATGGGATAGGTCAGTCCCTGTCCCATCCCTAGCCCCCAGCTATACACCATCTGCCCACTGCATATGTTCATTAGTCCCCTCTGCCTCTGAAAGAAGAGCTGGGATGGGATGAAGAGGGTCGGAAACTGTGAGATTACGGTCGAGGAAGAGAGAGTACTGTAGATAGAGAAAGGAATCAGATGGAAAGGAGGAAGTGCAGAAGGAAGAGTGATGACTGACTGCATGTAGTGTAACAATCTCATTAGAGGAGTGGAGGATGAAGAAGACTCACCAGTCCTCCCCTCCCTCCCCCCTCTCTCTCTCTTGTAGTGAGAACAAAAAGGAGTCAAGATAGGACGAGACTATGCAAATTATAGAGGAAGAGTACACAAAGAGACAATGGATGGGGCAGAGTTCATCTGAGTTCTGTAGATCAGAAGATAGACCAGGGGGCACTCCCTTCTCTTTCTCCATCTTTAGCTTCTCATTGAATCCTCGACGCTGTTGATGCTCTATCGATTTCGCCTTGCTCGGTATTGACTGGGTAGAGCAAAGGTCTAGTTCTCAAAGGGAGAAGGGAGGAGAAGGGGAAAGACAGAGACGGAGAGGGGGAATCTCGCTCTCTGCCGCTCTCGCCACACCCACAATCGATGGTCGACTCTTATTGAGTAGGAGTAACGATGAGTTTGAACCCTCGAAAAGGAGAGAAACGGGCAAGGATCGATAATTGAGAGGAGGAAGGCAACGGTTATGGTAGAACCGAAGGAAGACTTTCAAATTCCGAATTTTAGCTGCATTCTGTAGATGAAATGCGTAGAAAGTACGAAATGAGTTGATTTCGAATGACATTTATTGGTCGAATGGTTTAGATCCCGTTTGCATGAATGGACTCAGTGGAATACATCGAATGACTAAGTGAGAAGGAATCGATAATCGATAGAACGACGCGAGGTACTGTAGCGGGAAGGAGAGGACACGTAGGGGAGGGGCGGAGATACTGATGGATGCACCCTTCTAGGATGGTATCGATCGTCTTCCCTTCTAGGTATACGGTATGAACGGGAGATTGACACGGACGGAGTAAAGCTGAGGGTTCTTCGAGTGTGATTGAGAAGGGAAGAAGAATTCGGATAAATGTGACTAGAAAAGTAAATAACAAAAAGAGAATAACTAGTAACAATGGTAGTTCACGACTTGCAAGTGAGAGGGCGAAGATAGGAGGGGATCACTCTCTTCTTCCCCGATCTGCTCGACGGCGTCGACGACCTCTTCCTGTCGACCGACGACGAACGAACTGTCGACAGCGGCAGCTCCTCTTCTGTCGCCTCTCGAGCAACTGCCAGAGGCTGCAAACCATCTACATTACTACAATACTCCCTCTCCCTCCAGAGTCCCGCACGGAATCATCTACTGTACCTTTGTGTCCTGGTAGAAGTCGTTCTCGTCGTTGACGTAGTGCTCCAGAGGAAGCACACGTCTTCCGCGAGTGGCCGTTCGAGACTCTTGACTGCAAAGAGGTACGGTAATCTCGGGGGTACGGTAGACAAGGGAGTAGGTCACTCACCCCGTGCTGTCTCTGGCCTTCTTGAGTAGATGGAGGACCAAGAGGTTCTTGTGAAGTCTTCCACCTCCCTTCTCCTGCTTGGCCACTACCATCTTGGCGCAAGATACCCGGATGAGGTCCTGAGGGGAAGAGGAGGGAGTACTGTAGGTGGATGAGGACGAAGACGAGTCCATGTCTGGAAGAAGAGACACCGGTGAGCGGGGACTGCAGTCTCCACACTGGAGAAGACGCGAGAGGGGAGGGGGGAGGGACGAGACTCCGCCCCCTGGGGGAGAGGGAGAAGGGAGGAGAGAAGAGCAGAAAACAAGTGGAGAGAGAGGGGAGAGGAGGAGGAGAGACCATAGATAGGAGAAGAAGGAGATTCATACAACTCCTTAGTGAGACAAAGGACTGAGAAGCATGGATTCCCTCGATAATGACACCCTCGGGAGAGGATCCTTCCCCCCCCCCCTTCCTCCCCCTCTCTCCCCTTTCCTCCTCTATCACTCTTATCTCCTAGATGCCCTCTCCTAGTCCTTTGCGAACTCTGAGCGAAGGACTCGAATTGATCGTAGTGACGAGGGGAGGGAGGGGGGGGGGAGAAAGAGAGGGAGCAGTGTGTCAATCGGCCCATTCAATCATGCTGCTCAATAAAAGGGAGCGATCGCAACTCAAATTGCACGTATCTGTTATTCACTGGAAAAGGAGATGGAAGGGGAAGGAAGGAAGGAAGGAAGGAGTGAACGAGAGTTTGAAGGGAGGAACGCCAAGTGTGAGAATGTGAGTGGTTATTGAGAAGATGAGAACCAGTTTGCACCCATTCTCACTCTCTTTTTGGATCACGCGCCGCCTTTTTATTCTGAGATCTATTGAATGATGCTGCCTACTCATTTATCAATTGAAGACACACTGAGAGCAGAGGGGGATCAGAAATGGAGAGGAGATGGGAGAAGGAGGAGGGATGGGAGGGGAGGGGGGAAGGGGGGAGGAGGGATGATTGGGGAATGAATGAACTACTGGCAATTGATGAGGAAGTTGACACGACATGACAAATTATAGGGGCCACGAAACAAATTGGATCGAGAAAATGAGATGATACGGTAGGATTGAACGGAAATTGACGAAATGTGTTGATGATGAGGGGAAGAATGGGCAAAGGAAGGGTGCAGGGAGGAGAGAAGAGGTAAAGGAGATGTTGGAACGATAAGAAGAGATGGGAGTGAGGAGGAGAGAAGAGGGGAACTGTCTATAAGGAGCAGGAGGGGGAGGAGCTTAGAGTGATAGTGATGGAAGAAAGTCTGATGCAATCCTTCTCATCCTCGTTCACAGCTCTCACTCTACTCCATCATCTTGATCTTTCGATCCCCTTCACTCACTCACTCTCCCCCCCCCCCCTCCCCCCTCCCCTCTCTCCCTCTCCCCCCCCTCTCCATCCCTCTCTGTGTTATCTGTCACGAAAGGCGGAATTGCAAGCGCGAAGAGGAACTTCAATTACTCTTCGCGAGTACTAGTTTGATGCTCTCGCAACTTTAGCCCGCTCTCTTTCTCTCTCTCGTTCTCCTCTTTACTCCTCCATTTTCTCGATTCGACCTCTAATGCACAATGATCGAAGGAGAGACTTTTTACGGCTCCTCTCGATATCGACAATGATCACACGGCTCAGACTAGAACATTCACTCTCTCCCGAGAGAGAGAAGAGTGAGTCTCCCCAAGGAGCCAAAATATTTGGGAACACTTAGCTCTTCTTTCTCTGCCCCGTCCCCTACAAAAAGAGCGCAGAAGCGGAGGGAGTGAGAAGAAAGGGAGAGAGAGAGTAATGACTGATTGGATAGAGATTGCACTTGCTTATCGAATGAGAGTCAATCGAATTGAGTCCTCGTCTCTCTTCCTCCTCTCCTCAATGTCCTTCCAATCCAGTCCAACCACCAACAATTATGGAGGAGGAAGAACAAAATAGAGGAGCAGTGAGTGGGGGAATGACTGCTCGTTCTCTCACTCTTCTCACAAATATTTTCCCCTTTCGAGTCTCCAGTCAATGGGAGCTCACAAAGAAGGACGGAGCACAGGGGACAGGGGATCCCAACCCACTGACCACCTTCCCTTGCTGCAACTGCTGCATCACTTCCCCCTCCCCCCCCCCCCTCTCTCTCTCTCAATCGCACGCCATTTGCTGCGAGTGCTGAGATTACTACGCACGATGGGTGAAGAGCACGCTGAAACGAGTTCACTAGAGTAGGAAGAGCACGAAGGGAAGAAAAGAGAGGAGGGAATGAGACTGAGACGAGTCAGACTGAGGAGGATCATTCTCGTGATAAGGATTGCTGATAAGAAAGGAGATTAGACCATTCGGAGAAGGAGTGAGTCGAGATGATCTCCCTTCGCTGACGACACTAAGGGTCGAAGTTGCAACGACGAAAGCATGAATGGGAACGAAAGAGGCGATTTCATCAGATCGAGGAGATCAATGGGTAGATGAACAGTTTGATTGATCAGCCGAGGAGGGAATGGCTTGCCAAGGGAAGGAAAGTGGCACTCTTTATATAGAAAAATGTGTGATTGATGACGCGATGAGATTTCAGTCCATCTCTCCTCCGAGTTGTTGTGTGTTGTGTGATGGAGGCAGACGGTGGGAGTGTGTTCCCAGGTCGAAGATTGTATCTACTGTAGCTGCCAGCCACACCAACAATGACGTCATCATAATGGGAAGGAGGAATAGAAGCCAAAGGGCGCGTCTCCCTTGTTGTTGTTGACCGAATGGAGAGTGACGAGAGGGAGTGCATTCCAATCCGATTATCACCCTCCAGAGAGAGCAGCAGAAGTGTCCTCTCATGAAGTTCCCCTCGAATCCCCTTGTACTCACAATCTCCCCTCTATCCGAAGGATTGAACGAATTCATCTGCTTCACTCCTTCTTTCCCTTCTCATTCCTGATCTTTCGTCGTTGTGCATCTTGCAACTCCCTTCGTATACCTTCACCCCAATGGGAGAGAAGGGCGAGATCAAATGGATCTCTGTCAGTGACAGGCTACTCTACCAGTCAACACCCACAGTTCCATCCCCCATTCACGCACTGATAAACATTGTTACAGTGGAGTCCTTCCCTGTTGACCGTCTGAATGGTCGGGATGATCTCTCCATTCCATTCTATCGATTGGATGAGTAAGAGGAAGATCCACAGATCAGAGAGACAGAGACAAGGAAGAATGTGAGTGGTGAGTCTTTCCCTGAGTGGGAGATCACCTTTCATTCTTCTTCGTAGCACGTAGTAGAGATCAGAAGTGCACATCCACTCCTTTTGATGTGAGTGTAAAGAAAAGACCTTGTCTCTTCCCCTCTCTCACTGCAGATAAGGAGTTTGGGTGTGCTCGAGAGGGCAGAACACACTGTTCCCCCTCTCCCCCCCCTAATCAGAGTGTTCTCTCCCCCTGTGAACTCATTGTTGACAGGGGAATCAGACAGTGTTCACGTGAAGACAAAGGAGAGGGAGACACGTGCACTGTGAACTCTACCCACTCCAGACGGCTGGAATGGAGGAATGTTGCCGCTGAGGGGAAGAAAGGGGAACACGAGACATTCAACCTTTCCCCCCATTGTCAAGACATTCTCCAATTGTGAACGGTAGAGGAATGAACGAATCGACTACAATCGGTTCCGAAGAAACTGCATACTGTATAAGAAGTAGCCAGCTGCAATGAATCGGAACTTATCTGATGGGAGGAGATCGTACCATAGATAAACTTTTTCTGCATTCATTTTCATATCTCCAGGTGGTTTTCGATCTTGTAAACTTTGGGCATAAAAAGTAGCATCTCGTTGGTGACACGTGATGAATGGGCTCTTATCGGAGATTGATTGACCAAGAGTTAATTCCCTCCCTTCTCTCGAATGTTGACGCTTCTCTGCAGAAATGGGAAAGAATTCATGATAATCCCCAGTGAGATAATCATAAAACCAACATACTCCATTCACAACCTTCGTACTGCATGTAACAAATGCATCTCAATGAATTCAGAGAGTGCATGGTACCGTATAGTGAACTAACAATCTATTTTTCATATCTAGCTCGCACTTCCATTTTCAATATTTACTCCTCTTTGCTATGAACTTTCACAGAGACTCTCCCTCATATTGAGATAGAAATTCCTAGCGAGGTGATGAAATTTAGAAGAAGAATGTGAGTTTCATTCATACGAATTTATCATGTACAAAATCAACACGGAAAATATATTACTATTAACCCTATTAACCTATTAAATAGTATCACCGCAACAACAAGAGATCGATAAAATCTAATTACACGTGAATCGCAATATGCCTTTCGATATGTTCACAATCTTCACTTCGATATCTTCGTCTTTTCCTTCAACACCTACCGAGTGTCATCATCATCATCATTCTGAAGGGCAATTCCTCATTTCCATTCATCCCTCCATCCCCAGTCTCACAAGTATAACTTTCCCATCCCTTCATTCGTACTAAACCAGCTGGTCTCTCCACGGGATGCATCCCTTCCCTCTTCTCCACTCACTCATTGCTCATCTGTTCATCTCTCTCCGAGTCGCAGAGTGCCTCTTCGATCTCCGACGAGATCTCCCTCAACTGCTCCTCTGCCACCTCCACACTCTGCAATCACATCCACACTCTCCATGAACAGTATTCATGAAGTATTGAGTAAGAAGAGAAGTATGAAGTAAGAGTATTGAGTATTCATGAAATCCACACTCTCTATCGAGTAGTAGTTGCAGAGATTGAAATCGAAAGAAGAGTCATTCAATGGTTGACTCACCTCTATCCCGTCCTCATAAATCTGTCTGGTGAGATTGCAGAGTGCAAAGATGGGGCTGAGCACTCGAGGGTCGTTCATTCTGCAATCCGGATTCAGTAATACGATTATTAAAAGGGCACGTAAGATATGTCCAAAATCTTTTCACATTAACTTTCCAAACGGAAAATGAAGTCGAATTATCAGCTCACCTCAGTCCCAGTCCGAGTTTCAACAGGAATCCCGAATGGAGTGTTGCCATCTCGTCGATCGATCGCGCCTCAATACAGTACCCATTCACTCCAAACTACTGTCATAGGTGTAACTATTCTCTTGTCAATCACCCTGAGTAGATCATCCTTGAACTTCTCGACTAACGGACGGACGGATAGATTCCAGAACTCGACGAATCTGCAGAGAGCACTCAGTTGACAGGATAATTCAAGGTGAGATTCGGACTATGGATGCACTAACCGATGCAATTGGACGTTGATGGAAGAGAAGAGGGATGCAGATTGTCTCCATCGGGGATCCTTCAGTGAGGGAAGGGCAAGCATGCTGCAATCGAGGGATATTCACTTCCCAATCTACTTTCTATAAATAGACAAGGCATCTAACACAACAAGTATATATTATTGCAACCTCCGCTCACCTCAATCCGATTTGATGGATTGCCAGGTGGCAAGCGAAAATGAGTCGGAAGACTGTCGAATACGTCTTCATCTGAGTCTGCAAATTCGATTTATATTATTCCATATCGTTGAATTAATTTTAATTCATTAAATAATACATTTTTAAAGAAAGTCTCGTTAATACAGAAGACTAATCCAGAAGGGAGAGAGTGAGGGAGGAATACCTTGGTGAACAAAGGTGCTAGCAGGGAGGGGGACTTGAATCGGAGAGAGAGACCAGACCATCCACTCAATTCCTCCTGCAGTCAAAATAATCACTGTGAGCCACGAGATCATTTGGACTGTTAACTCTCAAAATAGAGCAAGTAACTAAATCTCACTCCGTTGTCTGGTTGACTCGCGAACTTGCCACGAGGAGCATCTGCAGACACCCTGCAAGCACACTTACAACTTAACTCATTGTTCGGACTCCCAATTTAAGAATGAGGGATGAGTTAGAGGAAGCGAGTAGGGTAGGAATGAGAGTGATCAATCTGAGGGACAGCATGGACGAGATGGGGGAGCAGTAGTGAGAAGGAAAAGCCATAAATTCTAACCATCGCAAATTCGTGTTTTTATCCTTGAAGAGCGCCGAGAGGACCGAGTTGGGCTCGAAGATCAAACTGAAGAACGGCAATTATCTCGGATCACAATTATAAATTCGTATTTTTCTAAGAGTGGAAAGGAATTACTCACTCGAATTTGTCCATGTATGCATCGTATCTCTTCATCTGCACCGAACGCCAAATCGCATCTCAAATGACATTTTAATACACTATAATAAGGAACTCGGAATAACTATAAAATGCAGCATAATAATATGGAAGAAGAAAAGATAAACGTGCTTAGTCTCTTCTCGGGAATTTCTTTGACGCGATGCATGAGAAACTCGTGATACTCAGACATGAGCAAGTTGAGCCATGAGACATCCAGACAGAGGAAGAGACAATGGACCACACTCAAAGGGAAGCGATCAAGGGAAGAAGAAGAACTATCTGAGACTGACGAGTAGTGAAAACGAACTCGAATAGGTCAAAGATAGAGGATTCCTCCAACAAAAGCTTGAGGATTCTGGTGGAAGTGGAATCACGAGCCTGGATAAGACGAGATTTGACCTGCAATTTCACTCCGTCCTATAATTATATCGCCGATTTCTCATTTTGAGCTCAATATAGTTCAACACATAAAAGTTACCGAAGTGTGAGATAGCTTGATGAATTGATCATACGGTCCGAGAATCTTGAGTACGTCCTCTTTAGCCAGTCGCTCCTTCAATGGAACAACCGTTTGGTATGCAAACATAAATTATGCAAGCAATTTCGTTTTAATTTGAAGATTAATCAACGTAAAATGGCAAAAATCAACCTGCTCCTCCGAACTCGCTTTGAGAATGTGCATGTAACGGCCACACTTCACAATGTCCAAGAGAACGGAGGAGAACTGAGAGGGGCACAACTCCTCTAGCACACGGTAGCTCGTCCCCAGACTGAAAATTGATTTTTCAAAATTCTTCATCACTATGCCAATGAGTCAAAAAGCAGAAAAAACTCGTACTCAGTCTTTTCATCCCTGGGAAGCGTCGTTCTCTGCAGTACATCCAACTGAGAAGACGCCAATTCTTGCGTATTCCACACTAGGAACTGCAAGATGGTCGGTCAATATTCTGAACACCCTCCAGCATAAATATCACAGCTTGATGACATCTCGCGTACCTCCATGGTAGTGTCAGAGGTGGTAGTTCCCTCGGAGATCCACTTGTAGAGAGTGGCCATGAAGGTAGCCATCGTCCTCTGTTCCATCTCGTGTAGAAGGAGAGAAGTATCGTCTCTAGAGAGGGCACAATCACTCTTCAATCCTCATCTGCATCATTCCCCACGAAAACTTGATGGAGTTGGTAAAAAGGTGAAACAAGAAGACAGGAGTCATGCACTAACCTGATGTTCTGTCTGATGCGAGTGGCAAGGAGAGTCAGCACTTCCCCGCCCACGAGATCTCCCTTAAATAATAATTTTCCGAGTGAAAAAGTGTCCAATAAGACTAATGAGACCGTTATGGCATTTCTTGCTCACATCTGCGATATGCCCGAGAATCTGTGCAGCGATTTCCAATCGATCGCCCATCGGCATCACTTGGTAGTAGAACTCCATCAATCGAGGAGTCGTTGTATTTACCACGATCTCGGCCAGCTTAAATAACCTATCTTTACGATGATCAATTGTTAGTTCGACCTCGATGGAAGCATAAAAAGTGTAAATTTGACCTCTTGGCTGAGCAATGCCTGGCATCGATTGGTCACCACTCGGACAGTCAGCGACAGTCCAGAATCACTCAGATTCCCTGTAATGCGCTACTCACTGGTGCTAGGACTGGAAATATATAAGAAGAAAAGACGGTAAAATCGGTAAATAAATATTTTTCGATCTTACGTTCGCAGCGTTGTCTGATCGTCACACAATTCATCACGATCCTCTCGAAATGCATCACGAGATCTCGTGAATGCGGGTCTCAAATTATCTTTTTATTCTAAAGAATGAAGATCCACACCCTTGTCCTTCCTACGGCTTTACGAAGAACACAAGCAGTACATCTTTTCATTCTACACATTAAATCATACTGAACCTGCTGTGGGATTGACAGTCATCGAGAACTTCGGCGCTGTTTCAATGCGGATATTTGTCGTTTGATCACCCTGGAATGAAATTCAGTAGAATGAATCACAAGAAATATGAAGCTAATGAACTTTTAAAAGGACAAACCATTAGCAGTATTCCCATTTCTTCTACAAGCATATTCTCGACTTCAGAATTATCCATTGCTCGGAAGTCATCGAAAGACTGTAACGCATTGGTACACATGCGAACATAGCGCAAACGTAACCTCGTCATCAAGATTTGAGTAGAAACCCAATTTTGGCATACGGGGGAGCTTGAATTTGGAGCTAACTAAAATGTTGACTTATTCGTTAAATTTGGAAGGTAAAACTAACCAATTGAACGCCGTACCGCTTTCCAAGTGTTGGGCTGTGTAGTTAACGTCATGGGGGACTGACTGGAAAACTTGAATGTATATATAGAAACAAAGAAAAATGAAATTAAAGTCAAAACCATGTAAAATTTTAAATAATTTCACTTTCCTTCCAGCCGCAATCACTTGGTGACGCGTCGCGGCAGGGGTAGAAAGGGTCAAGGGTTTCTTTTTACACGCGTGGGATGCTTCAGCGAAAGCCCGGTACAATCAACAACAAAATCCAGCAAAAATATAACGAGAGAAGGGAAAACAACTGCAGAATGTGAAGATGAGAAAACATTTTTTGCCGAAATATGTCGATACTTTCAGGGTGAACTACCGTAACTACAATGCATTACCGTATCACTTGTTTAGGCAAGAAGTTTACAAAAAATAATATTAAAAAATTGCATAAAATATTGATATAGTATTGTCTTGAATTAAATAGTGATTCGGTATCTATAGATTGAGCTGCATAATCCAAGCGATGTTCTCAATTATCTCAGTTTCCCATGCTGAGCTATTTTTATCCGGAAACTCGCGAATCATCTCTCACTTCCTGGACCATCAGCATTGAAATTCCGCACTTCTAGCCTCCTCTCAACAGTTGTGTTGAAGGGAGGATGACGAGAAGAAGAGAGGTGAACAACAATCATAACCACCCCCTGGCCACCCCCAGAGCTGGCCGGTGGTGGACAGCTCTCTTCTCATAGCCTGCATCTTTCAAAGTATATAAAAAATTGTAACCAAATTTACATATTGTTCGAAGATTCTTACAGGCATCTCAATCTCCTTTTTGGTATTCTTAATATTTTCTTCTGTTTATTATTCTGATTAATACAATAGAACAATAATTTCCATATTGGTCGTTCTCGAGTAGCATCTCAACAACGACTAGATCACAAATCGATTTCATCATACCGTGTGACGGAAGTGTTGGGCCATCCCCATCTCTCATTTCACTGAGTCTGAAACCGAAGCCATCCTCTCGTAACTCGTGTCTCCTCTTCATTCCATCGATTATCTGCCCACGATTTCCGACTTTCCTCCATGCTCCTTCTTCTTCCTCCTTGTCCCTCCCATTACAAGATGTGAGAAATGTCTACTTCTTTCTTCGTTTTCTTTTCTCCCTCAGGGCATCAAAACAACGAGGAACGACGACTCATTTATCTCTGCTCTGATCAATTCGCACAATTGACGATCTCCCAATTATCGAGAGAGAGGGATATTGAGACTCGATTGATAGTGTAAAGAGGGGTCTCGTCTCCCTTCCTATTCTCACTTATTCCCCCTCTCTCACGAGTACATCCCTCCATGAAGTACTCCACCCTCGGGGACGCCTTCCACTTCCTGCATCTTACAATGATCATACTACTTGAATGTGACTCCTCCCTTCCTCTCTTCCTCATCCGTCCCCATTCATCATGAGTCCTGGAGTATACATGTGTCTACTCTCGTTCGTTCTAAGAATGGGATGAGAGTAGATCACTGCTCCCTCAGTGCCAATCTCCACTAAGTGATCGCAGGTGTTGCTTCTCTCCTCCTTCATTGTTTCTCTTGTTTACTCCTCGTTCCCTGACGTTTCTCTCACTTCCCATGGTAGATCACGTCTATCTCCTCCCTCATCTTCTCCCCTCATTCATAATCCTCCTCTCACCTCTCATTCCCCGACGATTCCCTCATAAAACGACTCCTTCGTACTTCTTCGCGAGTTGATGTCTTCTCCTTCTGCTAACCACCGTTTCACTCCTCCAGTACATCCATTCCCCTTCCCCCTCCTCCCCCCCCTTCCTCCTCCCTTCTCACTCCTTTGATATACCTCTCCCTCCTTTTTGTCAGACTCCCGTCCTCTCCTCATCCTTGGGAATGTTTCAGAGCAGAGTTCTCCTTCAATTGGACTCGACATCTTCTCTTCCTTCTCTTCGAATCAAGACGAAAAGATGAAATCAGATGGAAATCAAGTGCTGTCTTTGTTGTGAGGTAATCTGCTATTGTCCCGAGAAAAAACCTTTGAGGGCCTCACCTATCTCCTCATTTCATTTCAATTCACAATGTTTCATATGAATCCACTTGATAGATTAATATTTGCCAGTCCCGTATTTCTCCTCATCCTTCCCTTTCAGGATACTCGATTGGTGTTGGAAGACACTCCGGGAGAGGACGCAGCCTCTTCCTTCAAATGCTGCAATGGAATCGTCCACGTCAAGGTGGGAACGATGCAAAAATAATCGATATTGCATTATTCTCAAGGATATCAATTTCACCATGATCTTCACAATATTTTCAATATCTAGCAATGTCTCTAGAGATCCATAAATCGGGAGTAAATATACCATGAACATCAACATTGACCTCATTTTAATCTAATAACTCGAGTACGACTTAGAATGTTTCAATTCCATGATGACTCATTCCCCTGGTCATAGACATGGAAGTTGCTCTGGGCAGTAGTTCTTGCATGGATGAGTGATGTCTTTCTCTCTCCCCCTCCTTCTCTTCTCTCTCCATCAATCGATCACTCGAGCTGACAAGGATGTTGATCTTGTCGAGGCAGAAAGAAAGGGGCAGAAATAACAGAGAATGAGCATCATAGATCTTCCCCTCTGCACTAATCACCACCTTGCTGCGAATCGATTGCGCAAAGCAGTGGAAGTGATTTGGTGGCACTGCGCCGAATGAGAACCGTCGGATGAGAACCCTCCGGATGAGGACCAATAATGGACCCTTCTGTAGGACTTTCACAGAATCATTTTTGACACTTTGGGAACTTACTGTGAACATGCTGGAGAAGGGGCCATTTTTCGGTTCTCATCCGGTGGGTTCTCATCCGACCTAGTGCCGATTTGGTGTTCAGACTGCGGCTCTCTTCGCGGGGATATCAGCCCTCATCCTCTCTCTCTTCTCCACAGTCTGTCTCGTACTCGGTGTCTACACTGTCAACTGGTGGCTGGACGTCATCCTCATCATCGTCAACACAATCGTACGTCTCCCCCTCCCCCCTCCCCCCTCCCCCCTCTCGAACTGGTCAACCACTCGTCAATCTGATGGATTGATACGAGGAGAAACAGAAGAAAGAGAGACGAATCAATTTATGCATCAGTCGATGGACATTGCATTGCACACATGCAAAAACTAGTGGCTAATCCGTTGAAATGGTATTTCCAGGTGAGTTTATTGCTCCTCGGTGGTCTGTACCTCGACTCTCCTCCGATGCTCATTCCTTTCATCGTTACTGAGGTTCGCACTACTTCAGCATATTCTATGAATAGTTAGAAGTTGTGATGTTTCCAGATCGCCCAATGTGCGGGATTCTTCATGCTCGCATGCTATGTCTCCTGGTTCACCATCAGCTTCAAGCAGGACAAATTTCGCAAGTTTGGTGAGATTTACGATCTCTAAAGATTGTCTCCCTGAGTCGTGTCATCACTCCGAACATGCTGTCAGTCTCTCTCGTGTTCTGTATCTCGTCCCCCTTCTCTCCCTTCCCATGTCTCTCCCACCCTCCCATGTCACTTGTGAGAATGGCCAGCAATAAGATGAGGGGAGGAAGAGAAGAGAGAGTGGAGTGAAGGGTGAAGGAGACGAGACTGATTAGAGGACTAAGGGAGGATCAAGCATCTCCCATCATTCACGGCCATCAATCAATTTCACTCTTTCATGATCTCTTCCAGATCAATTCATCATGGTCGTCTCCATATGCGTGGGAATATTCATCGCCGGTATGAAATCTTTTTTTTATTTTTTTCAAGAAATGGTAACATTAGGAATAAGCTTTCCTAAGAATTGATCATCTGCTGAAAATTCAGATATTTCAATTACGAGATGAAGATGTATCGTGCAATTCAAAAAAAACAATAAACATTCTCTTCCTCTTCTCAGGTTCAGCAGTCTGGGCAGCTGCGAAGGCGTACCATTACATCGTCAATAAACGGAATCGACTCCTCTACGGCAGTTCGAACTTCTCAATGTACACGATGTCTTCCTCCCTATCATCAGCTACTCTTCCCTCTTCAGACTACCCATGGGCTCATGGCCATTCCTTCCCCTATTCCCCCTATCGTCCCCCCACCCCTCCCCGAGTATCGCCCGTAGAACTAGCCATTCCCAATAGTTATGCCAATGTCAACAAATGCTACATCGGATCCAACGGATCTATCAACTATCATGCCGGGTCTAACGGAAATATAGGGTATGCGTCTAAGCATATCTCTGATCATCCGATTAGATCAACAACGGTGACGTCTGATCGATCGAGTACCGTATATCCGAAGCGTTCGACTACAGTAACCCCTTCTCGATGTAATGGTTTCCCTCCGGTGCCTTCAATAATGAGCTGCTCTACCCCTTCTTTCCCCACTCGAAAGAGAGTTTCTTTCTCTTGTGAACCAGACCATTCTCTTTCGATGACTCGATCTCTCTACAATCCTTCTTCCTCCTCTCGTAATTACTTCCTCAATGATTATACTCGTCCCATTCTAAGATCTTCCTCTTCCAATCCCTCTTCCATCCTTCCTTCTCCTCTTCCATCAATAGCTCGATTCCCTCGATTTATTGATTCGGTGAGAGTGGCCGAATCGATCGATCGTCCCCCGAGACAGTCCCTGTGCCCATCCCCTTACAGTAATCTCCATCCCAGTCCTTTCAAACACTCCACGCAATCTGTCCATTCCAACCATCACTATTGAATTTATATGAATGAATTTTCCTTATGAACTAAGGTTAATGAATTAGATGAGTAAAATAGACATATTTCACAGTCAGTTCATACACCAGGAATTAGCCCTTCATATATAAAAAGAGATCCTGATTCTTCAAAAATTTATCAGGTTGGCATGAAAGTCTTTGTCACTTTTTCAAAACTTTATTTCTTTGAGGAAACAATATCATGAGTTCAATTATAATTGCCCACTTTATTGACAATACGTGCCCAATATACCTGCAATTTATGGATCCCCTCCCTTTAGAACCGGACTGGGTGTGAATGAAAGTATTGCTCGAGTTCAACCTCGAGACTTCCACGTGAATTGAAGGCCCTACCTCAAACGGCATGGGTCAGGTCAGCAAAAAGCCACTAATCGGAAGGGGCCAAGTCAGGAGAATACGGGGGGTAAGGGAGAACCATCCGTCCATATCCAGCCAGTTCCTGCTTGACTTGATTGGAGTCCTGGGGACGGGGGTCAGTTTGCTGATTATGCACTTTCTTGTCCTTCAGCATTGAACGATCGACTTCAATCTTCAAATTCTGTAATTGTGAGACGTACTTGGCCCCGGTGATTGTCATGCCTTCAGGTAGTAGCTCCGAGTAGATCACGCCATCCACTCCACACAACATAGAAAAACGTATTTTTCTTGAGGTGCAGGTCATGTTTGGGGATACCCTGTGGAATCTCTCCTTCTCCAACCCACTCGGCTCTAATGTGATTGTTATCGTAGAGGACTCACTTCTCATTCCCCGTTATGATCCGTTCCAGCCATCGATCCCCACTTCGGAGAATGAGGAAAATATTGGAATCATCGACTCGAAGGTCATTTCTGGCTTGGATCAGATCATGGGATTTTAATCGACCGATTAATTTCCTCATTCCAAGATATCTCAATCCTTCTTTGACAGTGCAATGGTGGACTCTAAGTGCAATAGTCATTTCACGGGCATTTTGAAATGGGCTCGTTTAAGCAGCTTTCTACAAAGTCTCAAAATGTATCAAACGCGGTCTCCCAGATCGATCATCATCATAGAGGGAAAAGTCGTCTTCTTCGGAGAGATGGATCCAATTCCTGCAGGCGTTGTAGAGGGGGCATGTGTGTGATAAACATTCTTCAGTATGGTCTCCGAATCCTTCATCGTGGTGTAGGATAGAGAGAGGCAAAGCAGAACATGTCGGACGTGAGTGGCACCAGTAACATACATCGTTGTTCTACTAGAGCTTGATTGAAGGAAAAGGAATGGGAAGTTGTTTACTATAAAGGCCAATCACTGACTGTTATTCACTAGGAACGAGGCAACACCAAAGGGCATTTGCGGCGAGCAGTGTAAAAACAAAACCAGTGACAAAGACTTTCATGCCAACCTAATATTTAAATTGAAGGGAATTAAAACTTCATGGAATAAAGCAATAGGAACAAAAATAGGTGAACTGATAAAAATTGTGAAACACTTTGAAAGATAGGAAATATACTGAATTTTAGGCAGACATGATTAATGCCCGATTATGGCTCTCAAAATCAGAATAAGAAAATAGAATGCCGAATATTCAGAAGGGATAGGCTGGGATGGACGAGCGTAGACCATTTGTTATCGTTTCGACCACAGAAGAAATGGATTCTAGAAGGGAAGATTCACCGTGAACATCAGTTGATTCCGCCTTCTTCTGTTCATCAACCTCCTCTTCCCCTTCCTTTCGTCCTTCCTCCATCTTCAGATTCTTCCCTTGCTCCTTCTCTTCCTTCTTGTTCTTCAGCCCCTCTTCTTCACCTTCATTAACTTGTAGATCTCCTTCATCCTCCTTCTTCTCATTCACTTCCTCTTTCTCCTCCTCCCTCCGTTCTCTCTCCTCCATCTCTCCCATCTTCTCTATTTCCTCGATGGTTCTCTCCACTCTCTTCTCGTCCATCGATGCAACCATAATTTCAGTGGGGAACGAGCGAGGGAAGGGATTGTACAGGATGTACACATCGTGTTCTTCCATTATCTGAGCAGAATTAAGATGCCTTTGATATGTTCAAACTTTCAATAACAAAATGGCGCCATAAGGAGAAGGATAGTCTCACCTCCATCATCCTCTTCTTTCTCTTCTCCGTGAGTCTCCCGTGTACTCCCTCATTAATGAGGATCTTCTTCATAGTGAACTCTCCTTCGTCCTCCTTCATTCTCTCCAGCATAGTCTGACATCTAACAACTGATCTCGCCGATCCTTCAAGAGGAGATTGAAGAACTACACTTGACAAAAAATTATGATGAAAGCTTTATCTTGCATCGTTTCTTCCATTGTTGTTGTTCAGCCCTAATTAAGTAAGTAACTCTATCTACGGGCTACTTTTTAGCAACTCTTTGACCGAAGATATCACGAATACAGGTCCACTCTCCTTCCCCTCTGACTAACCAATGAATTCGATGGTGTCCTTCTCTTCTCCATTAGAGATGGCCACTTCGAATCGGTCGTTGAATGCGGGAATGAGTGTGTCTCCCTCCATGAATAGATGACGACGAGTCGAAGGAGAGAGGGGCATCGATCGAACGGAGAAGGGCGTCTATGGTTATCTTTGATCTCTGTCTCGATGGCTTCTCTCACCTCATCTCCATCGTCGTCAGATTCTTCGAGAGTGATCACCAGCTCGTTCAATGACTCCACAAGATCATCCACCGACATCACTATTGAACCTGTGGAGAGGGAAGTGATATAATCACAATGATAAATATCATGCCAAATAAATGTAAAGGTTATAAAATTTGAAGTATATGTAAAAAGAACGATCTAGTAAGGAGAACGAGTATCAAATGAACCCTTTCCTCATTCTATGAGCCTCCTCTATCTCTCCATCTTCTTCCCCTCTGGGCGACCTCTTATATAATTTACAGTAGAATGCATTTCGGCTTCGAAAAGCATTTTAAAAAGAAAGCCATGTCTTACTGTGATCAACATCTTTAATCGCAAAATGTGTTCCATTCATACTTCTGCTTGCTCAACGATTGCAATACAGAGAATACTTTATCATTCCGACAGATAGTAAATGGACTCGATACATACTGGTATGACTACAGTGAGGGGTACGACTAGTGTTATGCAGTGGCTGGAGGGGAATCTTAAGCGGGAGAGAGGGCGTCCACTCCAGGGAGGACCTTTCCTTCGAGTAGTTCGAGGGATGCTCCTCCTCCCGTCGACACGTGCGACACTGCCGACTCAGTGTTGTACTTCTTGGCTGCAGTCGCCGTGTCGCCGCCACCTCAACCACAACCAGTTAAATTACTTTTCTAACTCATGAGGAACAGTGTCAAAGGCACAAGTATTCCCAGATAGTCCGTATCCTCTGGGAATGCATTCATCCAAGGGGGACAAACCAATGATGGTGACTGCTCCCTGTGCAGTGGCTGCCACCACTCCGTCCATCAGAGACTTCGTCCCCTTCGCGAATTTATCCCACTCGAAGACTCCCGCAGGACCTGCAGCCATTCAGTCAGTTACTCCTCCCCCCCCCCCCCCCCACCCCTCCCTCACCATTCCACACGATGGTCTTGGCACGGGCGACGGCCTCTGCGAACAGCTTGGACGACTCCGCCCCCACGTCCAATCCCATCTGGCCTGCAAGGGGACAGTCACCAGGGAAGAGAATGATTGCAATCAAGATTCATAATGTATTGGGGTGTCCGGAAAGTTCGTATAATTTTTAGTTTTTATTTTTTCTTCAATGCTCTACAATTCTCAGTGACCAATGTATGCCCCCTTCTTTCTCACTACCTCCCTCCAGCGATTGGGCAGGGTCTCGATTCCTCTCTTCCAGAATGCGGGTTTCTTCGAGACCACCCAGTTCACGAAAGCCCTCACAACTTCATCTCGATTCTTGAACTTCTTTCCTTTGCAGAAGTCAGAGAGAGAGCGGAAGCAGTGGTAGTCGCATTGGGAGAGATCCGGGGAATACGGTGGATGGGGAATCCTCTCGATCTTCAGCTCGTCCATTTTCTTCTGGGTCATCTTCGCTCGATGTGGGCGAGCATTGTCCATCAGAAGAAGAATTTTGCCCTGGTTCAGGAGTCGGGGAGGGACTCTGATCGCGACATCTTCCAGTTGTTCAGAGAAGAGGTCGGCATTGATGCTGGTGCCAGGGGCGAGGATCTCCCAGTAGCTCTTCCTTCTTCGGGACGGGCGTGGGCTTCTCATCTGCATCCACCCATTGCAGTCTCCTCACAGGGTTATCGTACGTGATCCACTTCTCATCTGTAGCGATGATGGAATTGACCCATCGAAGATTGGATCTACGATGGAGTAATTCCCGACAGACTTGAACACGATTTTTCAGCTGTTCGGGGGAGAGGTCATGGGGAATCACTTGTGGGAGTTTCGGCTTCTTCCCAGATCGATGGAGGATATCGGACACCGTTGATCTGGGAGTACCAGTATCCTTCTTCAACTCACGCACACTGGCCATGGGCTTGCGCTTCAGTGTGCGGAGAAGGAGAGGCTGATCGAGGGAGGGAGGGCGTCCAGAGCGGGGTTGATCATCGAGACCAAACTCCCCTTTCTTGAAGCGGGAGAACCACTTATAGCAGAAGGGTATGGAGGGGGCGTCAGCACCTTCCGACTGGGCCAGGGCAGAGTGGGTCTCCTTCACGGATCGGCCAAGACGGTAGTAATGAAGTAAAACTGCTCGGAGGTAGAGATGGGAGTCCATCACAAGAATCAATGTAGCAACTAGGAGACTGAATAAATCCTCTCACTACTCAACGTCAGAATGATGCAATACATTGTTGACAAACAGATTGCGCAATCACTGCATTTGATCGCGAACTGACTTTTTTCCGAAGCATTATACGAACTTTCCGGACACCCCAATAAATCCAAGCGTTAAATTCTTAGATAAGTTCAAATCTATAGACAACTGGCCATCGGGTACTCCCTGGGAAGCAGTGACTGCAGTGACGACTGCGTCTTCTGCGAACTTGTCCCCACACACGAAATCGACGGGCAGAT
Organism: Pristionchus mayeri; assembly: GCA_036245805.1. Classification (NCBI taxonomy): domain Eukaryota; kingdom Metazoa; phylum Nematoda; class Chromadorea; order Rhabditida; family Neodiplogasteridae; genus Pristionchus; species Pristionchus mayeri. The sequence continues at coordinate 25,177,621 of BTRK01000001.1, forward strand.
GGATCTGAGAGAGAGACACGTATACTCTCATTTCAGAAAATCTTTTTGAAAATTTATCAGAGAAAAAAATTATAATTAAGCTTATCGAACAAACAAAAAAGGGTATTTACCTTGACTCCCTTTGCCTTGGCCTTCTCGAGCAGCTCGGGCACGATCTTAGCTCCCTGCACGAAGAACAATCAGTTATCTATACACAATCCAATAATCTCTCATTAAGGGATCTACATTATTCCATGAGTGGTCAATCCCACTGCTCTCACCTCACCTCCTCATCGAAGAGTGAGTTCCCGATCTTCGACCCCTGAGACACCTTGAGGAAAGTGTATGCCATTCCTCCTCCGATGATCATCTCGTCCACCTCAATCATAACTATAGGTTGTCCTTATTTTCAAGAAAGCCGATATATTCCAGAGGTGATCATCTCCTTCCATCTCTCCCTCAAAGTGGTGGCTACCTTATCGAGGAGGTTCTTGATTAGCTGGATCTTGTCTGCCACCTTGGCTCCTCCCAGAATGGCCAGGAAGGGACGGGCGGGATTGTCGAGGGCCTGCCAGGCATTGAATCAGTCAAGGGAACGACGAAGGTGCTCATTGGTCTAACATTCCTACATGAATGATTCTTCACCTTGGCGAAGTAGTCCAGCTCCTTCTTCATGAGGAATCCCGTGGCACGCTGAGGGAGAGTGCATCCCACCATCGAGCTGCCAGCCACATATTGCCCCTTCTCTCCCCCCCCCCCCCCCTCCACTCACCTGTGTGCCCTGTGGGCGGTTCCGAATGCATCGTTAATGTAGACATCTCCCAGCTTCGTGAGCGAGGCACGGAACTTCTCCACTGCAGCCTTGTCTGCCTTGATCTGCAATGGGAGAATCCTCCACTGCTCCCCATCACTCCCTTTCCCACCTTCTCTCCTGCCTCATTCACTCCCTTTCCCTCCTCCTCGACGTAGAATCGTAGGTTCTCGAGGAGAAAGACGCTTCCAGGAGCGGGATCGGCAGTCGCAGCTTCCACCTCCGCCCCCACGCAGTCAGAAAGGAACGTCACCTCCCTCAATGCATACCCTTTCTTGACAAATTATCGTCTAGAGCAACTTGGACTCACAAGTGTTCGATAAAAATATGAATAAAATATATAATAATAAACAGTTTCTCACTACAAATGGATCGGTCATTCTCTACTCACCTTCCGAGGAGTTTCTTCAGTTCGGCAGCGACTGGCTCGAGCGTGAACTTCATCTGCTTGCGACCATCGGGACGACCCAGATGGGACATCAGAATGACTGACTGCAACCACACACATCATCCATCCCAAACGTGGGCACGATTACTGCTAGCATCAAGACTCTTCCGGTTTTGGATAGTCCTTCTTACAAGTTTAACGTTCCAGTTTCCTTTTAACCATGCCGGGTTTTTCGGTTGAATTAGCGGGCACCCCCCCCCCCCCCCCCGGGGTTTGGATACTCAGCGCCAATCCCTGCCAACATATGATCCATCCATTCATTTGCTTTCCAGGCACAAAAACTTGTCTAAAATAGAGAGATAGACAACTACTCACATTCTAGTGAAACATATGTACGAAAGGATGAAATGGAGTGACATCTAACCTTGGCTCCATTATCGAGTGCGTACTTGATGGTGGGAATGGCTGCCTCGATGCGTTGGTTGTTTGTGATCTTCCCCTCCTTCTGGGGAACGTTGAAGTCCACTCTGGAAGAGTATCGTCAACAGAGAACAGGGGGGGGGGGTGACCTGATGAGGACGCGCTTGCCCTTCAGGTCGACCTTGTCGATGGAGAGCTTGTTCAGACTCATTCTCGATTCTGCAAAGGGAAGGTAGTCAATGAGCCGCAGTGGCAGAAATCGGTGAGCACGGCGCAAACAAATGAGAAGTTTTAGAAAAGGAAAACAAGTAGAGAGAAAGGGGGAATACGCTCTCTAACTGCACGACGCTCTCGCCTCTCCCTTCTCTAGAGAGATAGAGTGAAGGCTCGATCAATTCCTACCCGAAAGAGAGGGATTCGCACGTATTGAACATTTGAACGCCTTTGAGGAAGGAGAGCGAGAGGGTAGATCATGGATAGCCAGGTAAATAAATCAATCGATATCAACGATCAGAGAACACGCAGAATGGACCACAGTGAGTGAGGCTGAATTTATGCAGAAACAGAGGAAAATCAACAGAACTAGATAAACAACTATAGACACAATCGAAAAATGTGATATCTACTCATTTTTCTTCAGTTCCTCCTTCGATTCCTCCGATTCAGTAGTCTTAACTTCCTCCTTCGACTCTTCCGATCCAGTAGACTTCTCCTGCTCCTTCGACTGCGCGCGTGGCTTAGGAGTACCTTAAGATTACAATCAAATAGCAAACACAGAATTAAGACTTACCGAGTGGGCTGTATACAAGTCTCATGAGAGTTGCATCCGCCTCTAGAAGAGTGAGATCACGAGAGGACCCGAGGAATCTGCCGGTTTATGATAGACCAAGTAAAGGAATGGTTTGGCTTACCTTTCAGAAAGTTCGGGATCATGGAGGCGAACCATTACTAGAGCATTACGCACGTACACCCTAAAAAGTCTGATATACATTTATCCCGGAGTCGGCTTTTAAGATCTCCAATTTTCGGACATGATGTATCTAAGCTCACATATGTGCTACAGAGGAGACAAGGGGATTAAATCTCAAAAATTTTTTTTGAGAAACTCATGTTAGCAATACTCTTGAAAAGTCATTAACACGGATCGCTTGAGCTCCAGAGTAGATCTCCAACAATGACTAAGGGGTATAAGACGTGAAAGTTGGCAGTTTTCGAGACATGATGCAAATCACCATTCAGAGTGCGCGTCGTTTTTCAGCTAAAAATTAGGACAAGTCCAGATTCTCCCTACTGAGTAGATCAATCTACCTCCCCGTTTTTTGAACAATGAACTATGTACATACCCCCAATTGTGGGATGGGAATACGAATCTAACGTTAAAATCGTAGCTTTACGCACTTGTGGTGGAGTTTGGATACTATTCCACCCTATTATGCCAATACAAAATTCGTTTTTACACTGTTTATCGAAAACTACAAACTTTCACGTCTTGTATCCCTTAGTCATTGTTGGAGATCTACTCTAGAGCTGTCGAGCGATAGCCTTCCTTTGTTCATTTGCATAAGTCTGAAGCGAGATACACACAGAATCATATTTCACTCAAAAATCGTTCAATGTTCAAATTCCCCCTACTGAGTGGCGATATGATGCTCCACGAGTTATGACTAGTGAACTATATATACCCCCCCCCCCCCAATTCTGGCATGGGGAATCCGATTCAACAATAAAAATCGTAGCTTTCGGACCGGAAAAGATCGAAAATTAGCATATTATCATGACAAAAATAGTTTTACGCATGAAACAACGTGAAGACGTGTTTTTCGCACGGAGCGAAAAAGAACTTGTTTGTAGATTTCTCTATTACGTACCGATTGCAAAAAAAAATGCTCGCTGTAGGTCAAAAAATGACCGAAATACGGCCTTCCAACGCGGTAGGTCATACCTCTGTTCAACATGCAAATTTCGAAAAATGAAGTGGATAGGCGGCTTCCTCGCCCTCACTATGGTCAGTCCTACAGTTTATATCGAAATCGGTAGTCCAAATTTTTTTTATCGCATTGGTTCCTGCATTTTTACAGGAGATCCGTGTTAAACATCTCTAACAATAAAGCAGCAAAACTTAAAACTTTATAACAAACATTTTGTTAAGAGAGATCTTGAGTCCATATAATTTCATTGCAGATTGTGAGGCACCTCATCCGTATTTACATAAGAATACTAAATTAGATATCGAAGTATGCTTATTTTTCGGTATTTCACACTGAAAGTTGTAAGAAGCAACTAGGGGCCCCACGTACAACTTCTAAAATTCGGAAAAGGCGTATTATCGGGTAATCGAAAGCGTAGGAAAAGGATAGCGTCAATAGAATTTCATTAATTTTAACTTAAGCGAGTATGGGCTTGTTTCTAGGAACCCGCAAGTAAAACATTCTGAAATGGTTTACAGTGGGGTTATCGTGCAGAAAGAGGATAGCTTCAATAGAATTTCACTAAATTTCTGAGTGACATAATGCAGCCACACTGCCAATTGTTCCAAATTTTTTTCAAAATGTTCATTAAGGCATTGTTTTGAAATTTAATGCTTCCTCTGCCATATTAACGCACTTCGCCGTAACATGTACTAAAGAGTCCATCGATTGTATTCGTAACGAAATATAAGGTATGGCAAAGGGAGCAAATCAATTATCGGCCAATGAAAATTAAAGTGGGAAAAAAAGCGTTTGGAGGCAAAAATTCGAAGTATCTTCAATGCTCCCTTTGCCACATTAACGCAAATCGCGGGATTGCGTACTCTCCCTAAATTGTATGCGTAACGAAAAATATAAGGTGTGGCAGAGGGAGCAGTTGTAGTCAGAGTAATGAGATTAGCCTGCGCGGACATTAGAATGGACGCGCGAGTTGATTACCTCATTTGCATCTCACTCTCGCCTATAAAATTATCGCCCCCTCACTCTCGCCGGTTCAGTCGGCCTAGTCCGATCTACGGATAGGTCGGTCTCCGGAGCTCTCTCCCACACCCTCGAAAGGTGGAGCTCCTAGGAGACTGATAGGATCCCAGGGCAGGTCGGTCCCCTCCGGAGCTGAGACCCCCGCAAAAGGGTGGAGCTCCAGGGAGACCGTACCTGAAGCCCGTTAGGCCTGTTCTTACATCCAGGTTGGATACGGTACTCTAGTCGAAACCCTTTGGGCGACTAGACCTACCGTAACCCGCGTCTACGAGGACACCCGAGAAGGCAGGCGTCTACGAGGCTTCCAAGAAGACTGACCTCTGCGAGGGCATCCAAGACGCGTGTCCCCCTGACCCCGCTCTACCCATTATCTCTATAAATGGTTATGAGTGAATACTGTGCAAGACCCAAATACAAGGGATGGCTCACAAGATAAACCACAGAGTTTACAACTGGCGATCAGGAACTCGCGCTGAGCCTCTCTTGGGTATTGATCAGATCGGAGAAGGTTCCTCAAGTGGAACTTCCGTTTCTGTAGTACAGTATGAACCAATGACCACTCCCTCAGCATAGAACTTGTATTTCGAAGGAAGTCTAATGAGGTTCTCTACAAGTTGAGACTTCTATGCTCTTGGGAAGCACCTGGAAGTATCGTAGTCTAAAACACTGCGGGAAGCTGCTATGGTACTGGTACACGTGAAGGATGGTAAAAACGCCAAAAAAAAGCGACACCTAGCTGTATCCAGTCTGACTATTGTCGTGAACTCGAGTAAAGAGTGCCTCAGTGCACACACTCGACCGATCGAGCAGTCCCAGTGGTGCGGAGAAGGAGAGCGATCGCATTCGCTGCCAAACTAGATGATAAAGGCCGTGTATCGAACGTAGATAGACAGATCAGTTCTGAGCTATGTTCTGAGAGCACGAGAGCCGAGTATCCGTCTCAAACGGTAAATAATCTTGGGAAGCAGCAAATGCAACAATGGAATTCAATCTGTGCTAAGTACTGTAAAATATAACCGTTACTCCGGGCATGATTAATTCCAAATGGAGAACTGAGGAGTACTGCAAAAGAGTATCCTCTTGTTCAGTCCTGCATTAGAGTACCATCGATCACAAGTGAGAACGATGAAATTGTGAACTGGGCACCGTAACATCTGATCAATGATGCGGTAGCCCAGGGAACGATCAGAATACTATCTCTCACTAGTGTAAACGATGCAATTGTGAACTAGGCACCGCAACATCTGATCAATGATACGGTAGTCCGGTGATCGATTGGTGGACAACTCTAGAATTAATGCAGAAGTTCCCCGAATGGAACAAACCCTCTGGGGTTCCGTGAGGTGAAGTGACAACATCGCATAAGCATGATTCTCGATTTTGAAATAAGTCGAGTCGGAACATGTCCTTTCCGAACATGCGCTTGGTGTAAACAAATCCATGCCTCGCGAGCTGGAGTTTGGGCACGGTTCATGGAGAGTGATCATCCTGAATGCCCACACCGAGAACATGCGACAGTAGTTGTTCACACAAAGACCAATGAATGTTTCGTTCTTGGCAACCATAAACTGGGAACCACAAAATGGTAACCATGTGGTAAAACAGAAATCGCCTCGAGCTATACTACTTTCTCGTTGAACAAAATCCGAGGAAGCCGGGTGTGCTTGAGTGCGGCGCAACACCCCAGCCTCAGATCACGAGGGGGTTCGATAGCTGTCTGATTTGGAAAGAGTCTGAATCACGATGACACCTTAATTGAGTCACGGTACTGACGGTAAACTGAGCTATGGAGTTGGTGATAGCAAAAGCCTCTACCGGCAAGCTATGAGTTTACACCAAGCTGTCCAAAAATCTCGAACCCAGAAAGTTCAAAGGACATCTAGCTCAGTTTCACATACCGGTATCAGACCGTCAGTACGTGAAGGCAACTCATCAGGAAATCGAACATGGGATGTGTTGAGAAAAGACGAGAAAGTGGCTCCGTGAGCACAAGAAGAAAGGAAAGATCCAGAAAGGATCCCATTCTGATGTCAGAATTGAATGTTACATGATCGATCTGAGACTGCCTAATCTCAGATGGAACCAGTGATGAGGCCAGAGGTCACGGGTACCGTGACACAAAAGTATCGCGTACATGACCAGCCACCAGTAATACCCCGAAGGCCAGGGGATGAGTATTGACTGGAATCGAGACTATGGTGATACATCTCGACATCACTGTGATAGCAAGAAGGCTGTCTATTCTGACCTGAAGAAGAACCATGGCGTTGATCACTCCGGGACTGATAGAACCATACGCTGGGAAATACTGTGTCGCATAACTGACCAGAGTCAGCATGGTTCAATTGGAAATTTTGCAAAAAATCTGCAAAGTTTTCATGGTCGTGAATGCGAGTTGACTAAAGTATGAAAGGGTAAAAGCATAAGATGCACCCATACCGGTCAACAGCATGAGCCTCCGACACTGCCCATAGGCACTGCTGGAGGGTATCGGAAGGAAACCTGGCTCCAGAAAAAGGTAGTCCAGTATGAGTCTCAAGAGAGTGTAAAAATCACAGACTTTTCCTTCCGGTTACTCAACGCTCTTTGGTGAAGGAAAAGAGTATTGAACTCGACCGTCCAAGTGAAGCGCTGGTTCGATGGCCAAGAGCGCCAATACGCGGAGGGTGAAAAAGACCTTCGCATACGAGGAAAGATCGTGTGCGATGCTCGGCACGATCTGAGTTCGAGAACTCGAATCACCAACCTCGTCAGGAACCTAAAAAAGGTTGAAAAGCAGTACCCAAGCACAAGCACCCCTATACTCATGACGTCTCGAAAATATGAGAGCACAGAGAGGGAGATACGAGATCTTGAGTCGCGCTCAAATCTCAAGCAACTGTCCGGGTTACTCTGTAGCCAACAGTTGAGCCAGTCGTGGCTGCTAGAGGTACTTGGAGTAGCTGAGAAATCGGCACTCTGGAAGTTGGCATTCTCCAAGTGTGAGGTGACACTTCGAAAGATCGTGGAGTAGAAGCTGGCCTTCTCTATGATCTAAGTCTGTTGTTTCCTGCCGAGAGACGTTGAGATCACAGTAGATGTTCGTTCAAAAAGAACAACTGTTAAAATCCGTCTACAGGGACACAGCAAAGCAGAACGATTGTCTCGAAATTTCGTTGTAGCTCACCTTAGAAGTCTCAGTAAAAATGAGACAGGTGAGCAATGGCAATTCGCTCTTACTAGATGAAGTGAGGTGGAAAAATCCCTCACTGGAATCAGAAATAGCAGAGTGGAACTACAAAAAAAACGTGGCGAAACTTCATACTGGAAAGGGCGTGGTAGCGACAGCTTCCAGAAAATTGCCCCCAATATGACTGCTAAAATTCCACTAGTTTATAACAAGTCTGGTTATTGCAACTGTAAGTCGGCATCGGTCGAATAATTGCAAACCGGGTTCGGCTAAACTACAAAGACGTGGAGCTGAATCAGAACTTGTTAGAGCGATATTACGAAACGAACCGAGTAGAGAAACGTTCAGAAATGTGACATCAGACGGGTCCGAAATCGGAACATGGGGAGGAGTAGAATCTCAAAGATGCTCCAACCAAATCTGATGTTCAAGGGAGACGTAGGCAGAAAATTCCTAAAAAGGAGCCGAACTTCCTAAGAAGGAATGCTCCAGTATCAGTAGAAATAGCATCCTGGAAAGGTGCAGTCTGATTCTGACCCGATCATCCTGAGAAGATGTAGGCTGATGCCGAACTTCTCGAACCATAGAGGTCATGCCTGAGGAAACATGGTCACGGATCAAACACGATGATCATGGGAACCAACTCCTTGAAATGGAGGTGACCGTCATCAGTCGTGGTGATTCCATAGAAACTGGAATCTGGTAATAGTGATTGAGAGAAGTAGGGCAAAAGATCGCTAAAGAGAATCGACATTCAAATCGAATCGATATCTGATCTGCTTCCTAGCTCCTTAAACCCGACGAAGGGGAGGAGAGATTAGGAATTTCGTCGGTGGCGATGGTAACAAAACCAAAGCCGGAAACCAGATCAGACGGAAATCGAGTTTGTCGAAAAATGAGACATGACCATAGCTAATCTCGAGAACTACGTGAAACACGTAGTGGGGAGGAGTTGTAGTCAGAGTAATGAGATTAGCCTGCGCGGACATTAGAATGGACGCGCGAGTTGATTACCTCATTTGCATCTCACTCTCGCCTATAAAAGGATCGCCCCCTCACTCTCGCCGGTTCAGTCGGCCTAGTCCGATCTACGGATAGGTCGGTCTCCGGAGCTCTCTCCCACACCCTCGAAAGGTGGAGCTCCTAGGAGACTGATAGGATCCCAGGGCAGGTCGGTCCCCTCCGGAGCTGAGACCCCCGCAAAAGGGTGGAGCTCCAGGGAGACCGTACCTGAAGCCCGTTAGGCCTGTTCTCACATCCAGGTTGGATACGGTACTCTAGTCGAAACCCTTTGGGCGACTAGACCTACCGTAACCCGCGTCTACGAGGACACCCGAGAAGGCAGGCGTCTACGAAGCTTCCAAGAAGACTGACCTCTGCGAGGGCATCCAAGACGCGTGTCCCCCTGACCCCGCTCTACCCATTATCTCTATAAATGGTTATGAGTGAATACTGTGCAAGACCCAAATACAAGGGATGGCTCACAAGATAAACCACAGAGTTTACAACTGGAGCAAATCAATAATCGGTCGATTGAGAGGAAACTAGAAACACTCTTTTCTAAATTTGACTATGAACAGCATTATAACGGACTTACAGTGGTCAAAATGATCTGGGAATATAATTGAGGTAGGGAGAATTCATTTGGAAAAGAAAAAAATAATCTGTATCAAAAATAAAATGTTGAAAACAACTGAAAAAAATATTTCAAAAGTTCTCAAACGATTTGGAATCGTAAACTGAAAAGAAAATTGGTGCGTGGTCGACATTTGATGTGTACTGTCAGTTGGAATTCTGAAATGACCATGCTCTGCGGTTCGTATGCAAATATTTAGAAATTGCAAGCGCGGAGAAAAATTCTGCCGTACATGCCGGAGTTTTATCTACACGGGATGCCCAGTACAATTATTAATTTTCAGCCATATATTTTAAAATTATAAATTATCGTGATGCAAACTTGGAAATTTCGATATGATGGAACAAGATTTTTCAGACATAAATATATCAGATTGGTAAGAAAGTTTTACACCAATATATTTTCTATTTATTCTCGACTGCACTGGCTGTCTGAAATTTTAAGTTAAAGTTACCGGACGAGAACGAAACCCTGATCTGGTCGCGTGTACGAGAGAGTATGCAAAAGTGAGAGAGCGCGGGATTACGCTGATCATTTCCGGCTTTCCCTTGAGGCTATTATCGGTTTTTAGCATTTTTGTATATTCATTCTCAACTAATTCAGCCATCGGCTATTCGATGGAGGACAAAAAAATAGGGGGGTCAATTTCGTCCAGGTCCAGTAACTTTAATGAACGTTGATGTCACGCAAGCAGTATACAGTCAGTCATAGGTTAGAATCTATTCTCGCTCGTTTTATTGTGCGAATAGATAAATAAAATATCGAAAAACTGGAAAAATCACTGTTTTAGGGTGTCCTTTTCGGGTCTTACCATTTGAATACGAGCGAACAATTTATTATGCTATTTTGAAGAATGATGAAGAATGAAGAGTTGTTCTTTCAGACTATCACATAATATCCGGCATTCGAAATGCATGAAAAACTATTGATAGCAAAAAAGATTGAAAACAATGGCCATGTGCCTTTCAAAAACTGCAGCTCACGAACCGGCAGGTGCAGCACTCTCCAATTTAACGTTGATACTGAGTACGCCGAGTACTCATTACCCACAATAATTGAGCTTACTGGGCCATTCGCTGGACATTCCAGGTGTGTTTTTATCAAGAAAAAATTTAGTTAGTGCAATTTTTCAGAACGTTTGCCCGGCCAATTGTGTAGGAAAATCGGATAAGAATTAATCAAGTTTGAATAAGCGCTGGATTAGCCATTGTAAAAATGTAAAATCGCGCAAACCTTTCTTACCGTCCTATTACATACAGAATATGGAGGTGTGTAATTTTTGAAAAGCCTTTGAACAACTTGTGAAATACTTAAAAATATATAAATCCTTCTACATAGATTTTATTATTTTCATTTTGTATACGGGTGAGTTAATTTTTATAAACTGCATTAAATATTTCGTGTACTCTGTCATAAAAAATTTTTTGAGACGATCAGCTCTCAGTTATCCTGCGGTAGTTTTTATTGTTTTTTTTTCAGGTTTAGTAACATGAAAGCAGTTTTCGATCCCTGTGCCTCATTTGTGAGCTGAGATACAACATAGCCGGCTTCTAAACCAAAGATATCCAAGAAACCAACTCTAGGATAGAGTCCGAATCCTTCAAAAGCTCTCTCTAGTGTTATATCAGAATACTTTGGTGATTTTAAATGAGTTTGAAAAAAGCGCTTATGTGGCTTCCTCCAATTTATTCCGGATATCCATAATAAATACAATGCTTCTGAACTTACTCATTGTTGACAGCGGGTGCCTTGCACACAGCATGGAACTTGAGTCCAAGATCGATGTAGAGATCATCGGCGACGCGTCGCATCACCTCAATCAACAAAATACGAGACCGAACAAATATAAGCAACCATGTTTTTTTCAATCATGATGTTGGTAATCACCAAAACAGACGCAAAGCAGGCGTATAAATTGGAATTTCAACCTTTCCTATGAGTACACGGCCGTCAAATGCACCGAGCTGCATGAACTTTGATCTCCTCAACATAGTTGCGAAGGACAGGCCCTGAACAGTGAAATTAGCGATAGTAGGAAAGGAATTCCGTGGACGCTAAAAAAAATTACATCACTAACCTTATTAGAAGTCTCCATGGCCGATTTTCCGAGATTCTCAATAAATTCATCAAAGAAATTATCGATAGAAGAAGAGCTAGTCGTTTCATTCTCGGAAGGAACACTTGTGATCGTCCGCGATCGCTGAACCAATCGGAGAAGTGATGTCCGGGCTCTTAGCGACACATTCATCTAGGAAATAACATTATAAACTCATTAAAAACACGAAAACAATAAAATTTAAAAATTTAAAAAATTGGCTGAGGAAAAATTGTGGTCTAAAAGCGATTAGGACCCGCACCAAGTTCCCTGAGTATCTAGTCAATATACGATAGCTACGTAGCTCAAATTCTTATCTTCTGAAGGCCTTTCACTTCGATCGTCATTTCGCAACGTCTATGTTTATTTGTTAACCGTCGTCTCTGTCGGTGCGTCAGTGGAGTCGCTGCCCAACACCTTAATATTATTGTTATATTTTCTATTCGCATTTCCCAAGGACTCCAGCAGCCCTTCAACTTCAATCTATTTCAGTTGTTATCGAATTGGAATAGCCTGGGAATTCTTTAATCTCTGTGAGTTTTTTTTCTTGTGTAATTTATTTTAACCCTCTAGCATTGCTGATAGTTTAGCCTTCTGGCACAGTTCGGTTGTGAATGCATGAAGCGTTAGCGTAATAGCGACGCGGACGTTTACGATTACATTTTCCTTCTGGCATTGCTGGATAGAGAATGGGCGGGGCATTTACAATAAAAGCGATGCGTGGGGAAGGGCGGGGGCTTCCAGTTAGGTTGCTAGGCGACATACTTTCCTTCTCTATCACTTCTTCTCTTGTCAATCACTCAGCTAGGTTGCCTGGTTCCTTGCCCACCCTCCTTTTTTACCCGTATCCTGTCTGTAATACATAATTCGCTACTTCAGGTCGCTATGAGTGGTCGCTACAGTCATGGAAGTAGCGATGGTTACCGCGGAAGCGATGGTTACCGTGGAAGTGGCGGTGGTTACCGCGGAGGATACGATAGTGGACATCGTAATGGAGGATATCAAGCGTACGGTAAAATCAACGAAGATGACGTCCCGGAATCTCAACACTCCATTTTCGTCCGTGGACTCCCTTCAAGTATCACCTACGATGAGATCAAGTTTGTGTTGTTCTGAAATAGATATATTTTATGCGTGTCTGTCTCCCTTCAATTATTCCCTTTTAGCGTAATTCTTCTGAAATGACGCAGATGTTTTTGATCAGACTCGTTTCCGATATACTTCCCGCTATCTGATACTTCCTATTCTTAAGAATTTCCTATCTGTGATAAGTCTGGTAAGTGCGTGTGAATCAAGTGAATCGAGCGTCCTTCCGAAGAAACGATCGAGTATCACCTCGAATGTCATCATTTATATAGACGAAGATCTACACATCTATTTTTATCTTCATTTTCCAACTTGTGCCTTTGAATGCGTGTAGGCGATATCTTTGCGCGTATCCTGTTACCTCTCCCCTTCCCATCGATTGTTACCATGGTGAGCAGCAGGTGATATACAGCTTGTCTCCTCGAGTAATTGTAGGTGCCAGAAGTATCCCAAGAGTATTCACGTTTGTATCCTTTTACGCAAAAGAAAAATACGATTTCAGGAATTTCTTCGAAGACAATATCGGACCGTGCTCGTTCGACTTCCAGAAAGTGAATTATGAGAGACAGTCTCTCTTTGTCGCTGTACGCTTCGAGACGAAGGAACATGCGAAGGAAGCGTACAATAAGTGAGATGCGTTTCCATGAAAATGGTTTAGTTGTTTTCTTGAGGTATCGTGATGAGGACATTCTGGGCTGTCGTTGTGAGGTCACGTGGTTCCGTGATATCCGTCGCTACATCTCCTACCAGCAGCAGACTGGTTAGTTCCCTGCGACACTTTTCTATTCTACACGTGTCCTTATCAGGAGGAGTCATCCGCAGAGGCAATTTCGGCCGTGGACGTGGATACCACAACAACTATAACAGACCATCGTCAGTTTACATTAACTTTCGTCTCATCCTTCCATTGTAAGCAAATGTGATTGTAGTGAATACCGTAAACGGCGCTACTCTGACGATAGAGATCGTCGATCTCGTTCGAGAAGCTACTCTGACTCGGACAGAAGCAGATCCAGAAGCAGAAGGTCCTCCAAGTCGAGAAGCTCTAGGTACGGAGAATTCCATCGTAGCCACAGATGTGTGTGAATAGAAAGAGGGGTTGTGTATCCAGAGATCGAAGTGCTACATGGAACAGTGAGGATGAGAAACCCAGAAGGAAACGGTATGAAGGAGAGAGTTATATCACTGGTGTTTGTGATGGAATTTCTCAGCCGAGCCGCACTCTTTTCCATCTATACATCACACTTTTCCCTTTGTAAATATTTCATTGTCTGCTAAGAAATATCAAGAGAAGTATTCTCAAATCCATCACCTATCTCTTTCATCCCGATCTTATTTTTTCCTAAAATGCACTTCTATCGCTATCTAAAGATCTTTTTGGGCAAGTAATTCAATCTTTTTTCTTGACAGATCTCGATCTCGTTCCGAGGGAGAAAGATCGTCTTCGAGAGAAAGCGATAGAAGGAGATCGGAATCGAAGGACGAGAAGAGAAAGGATAAGAAGAAGGAGAAGAAGGTTAGATACACGTAATAATTCTTTTGTAATTCTGATACGATTGACATCTGGCAAAATGATGAGCACGAATGTTAGGTGAAAAAGGCGAAGAAGGAGAGACGCAGTCGTCGATCGGAGAGTGCCTCGAGTAGGAGTGATGGAGAGAGGAGCAGATCGAGCAGTCAGAGTGAGAGAGACTCTCCCAGCAAGAAGAGATCGAAGACCGGTGAGCAGATTGAAACATTGGTATATCTGAAAGAAAAGAACTGATCAAATTGAATGTCAAAATTACGAATCGCAAAAGAAGATGCAGGAATAATGTCAGATCGTCGTGGGAGGGGTGCTTCTCCTGCTTCCTCGACTGGCTCTCCCCTCAGAATGACTCCCCCTCCTCCTGCTCCCACCATCATCGGACCTATCATTCCATCCACTACTTCCACTCCCGCTCCTGAGAAGAGCGAAAAGTCCGCGCCTCTCAGGTATGTATTACTTATTACTCCCCTCTGTATGCATGTGTTGATAGCACGCAACTTCGATTGTCATTGTGACTAGACTATCTCACTGCCTGTGTTACTCTCACCCCATATCCAGACGTGCACTTAACAGTTGCAAGGGTGGTGTGTTATAGTGACGTGGAGAGGAGTGATGATGATGACTTCTCAACGAGAGCAAGAAATGGAAAGAGACAGAGAAAGAAGAAGTCGAAGAATGAGGAGAAGAGCAGATGGGAGAATGATATGGAGACTGTGGATGTGGACACGAAGGACAAGGAACACACGAAGATAATGTCCGTTCTTCAGACCTATTGAATGAGCGGATTGTGCTTCCCCATTGTGCTTGACTGTAGTGACTGTAGTGGCTGCGTACAACAAGGGAAAATGAAACAACTCTCGATTAAATATATCACTTTTCAGGATCACGATAGCTAACAAGTCCACTGTGCCAGTGGAGAATACATCATTCAAGATGTCGCTCGATGGCGTGAGTGGTGTTGATATATATTATAGAAGAAGAAGAAGTAGTCTAATAAATTCAATGATAATTTTGTTTAGGACGAGCCCCCTCGCAAGATCGTGCGAGGCCCTCTTACTCCCGAGAAGAAAGACGATGATCTGATGGAGGTGGAGGAGAAAGAGGAAGAGAATGTTCCTCTGAGGAAAGAGAACATTCCTGTGGATCCCAAGGAGAAAGGAGGATGGAGAACAGTCGGGTAAGTAATCTCAACTATTGGCACTCTCTTGACATCATGTGTTCAGTGACAACTCCGGTCCTCCCTCTGACGTGATTCCTGAGGCCCTGCAGCCTCCTCCTCCTGCCCCCACTCTCATCCAGCCAACCCTGACTAAGGTGAATGGATCACCCGAGAAGACAGTGAATGGAGTCGAGATGGTACCGGTCAGTTGTCATCTATATCGATATGGTGTAATGGTGCACGTACAGCGATCGGTGACGGGCCCTCCCCCTCCCTCGATGGGAACTCCCAATCCTCCTCCCCCCAAGAGACCTCCGATGGGAACTCCCTCCTCTCTTCCTCCCCCTCCTGGTCGACCTTCTCTCGGAGGAGGAGCAGTGGGAGGAGCACTCGCTGCTAGATGTCCTGAGATGGCCAAGACCATCAGAGAGATCAAGACCATCCAGGATCAACTCATCTCTACCGTCAAACCCAGTCGTAAGTGCTTCTATGTCTGGTCAGCGTAGAATATTTCACTTTGTAGAAACTCTTTTTTCAATTATAAAATACAAAATCTATAAATTGGTAGAAATACTAATGATTATAGAACTCCGTCTCTCGGATCTTTCAAGTGGAGAGAGTATGCTGGAGAAAATGGAGGAGAGGGAGAAGTTGATCGGCGAGTTGGACCAATTGCAGAAGAACAAATTCGACATTAAGATGAAACAGATTGCTAATGTGAGTGAAGGGTGTAAAACACTTGATGGAATAGATGTGAATATAACGATGTTCAATTGCAGTCGTACAGAGGAGATGCACAGACGATTACGACTGTGATCAAGTCGGTCGTGCAGAAGGATCCTTCTCTCGAGGATCAGATCAAGTGAGTGAATGGATGAGAGAGAGGGAGTTGGGGTCTCCACCTTCGTATCTTGCTACATCAATTTACTTTCAGACCAGCGTTGATGGCGGTTCTCGAAGATCTAGAGAAGCAAATCTACAAGAAGGTGGATGATTTCCTCGTCTGCGGCATATAAAAACCACGTCTATACCTCTGCCCAGTATTATCTGCAGTGTTTACCCAATAAGAAGTAAAAACCACACTCCACCTAATATTATCTCATTTCTAAACATGAGTTATCTCACTGATTTTTCACACATGAGTTGTACGTATACTGTTACTTAGTTTGTGCCGAATCGTTGTAGATAACCACATTGTCTCAGACATGTTCAATTAGTTCGTTCCTTTTCCACATTAGTTGCGAAGATAAACGTGAGGAAAATCAATCGATATCAAAATGCGGCATGCGATGTACAGTGGATTGAATCATCTGGATGAGTATCGAATCAGTGAATAGACTTTATGGCAACGATGTGATATATCGATTGAGAGAAGAAGAGTGAAGTAAGGCCACGAGAGGACACGCAGAAGAAGGAAGGAAAGGAAGAGAAGGTGAGTTATTAGGAAGGGAATGGGGAGGAGCAGTCAAGGGGTGATTGGATACTCTAGAAGGATACGATAGAGGGGTGATACCTGTAGACTGAATGATTTGAAAGAGGAAAGAACACTACACTAATACAATTACTCTATCGATGGACTATCGGTTGACACGCGGGAAGGGGATGGAGATGGGAGAAGAGAACATTCAATGCCTATAAAGGAGAAAACTATGGCGTAGGGGGGAGGGATATCAGTAGACCCATGAGACGGGCAACCACTGCGGACTAGTGTGCAGCTTCTCAGCGATACTCTCGATCTGAGAGATTGTCTCGTCGATGTCATTGTTGAGGATGACGTAATCGAAGAGATGACCTACGATTATTGACTAATTGGTCTACATGGGTATTATTCTGTAATATGTATAAGGTTAGGAGGGAAACTCACCGAATGCTTGCCTTAGTACTTCGGATTCCCTGAGTAGTCGCTGGAGAGATCCATCGGGCTGGAATAGATTGAAATGGGAGAGGAATGGATGGAGATTAATGGAGAAGGAGGTGAGGAGTGATCAATCACGAGATGAGGGAAGAGAAGTGGTAAGGGAGACAGGCGAGAACAAACAACACGAAGGGGTCCATTCATCGGAGTATTTAAGGGGAGGAGGAAGAGGAGGGGGAGGGGGTACTCACATCTTGCATTCCCTGCAGATTGGGAGCTGCGATGAAGATGACGAAGGGCGAATACTCTGCTGTTCGCAGCACTTTCAACGCCTACAAACTTTTGTTGTATAAGCAGTTAATGTAAATATTTTTTTGGTTTGAAATTCATTTTTGGAAAATTTATACTTAGTTGATATACCTGTGGCTCCACATCGAGAATGGCGATCTTCCCACTCCGATGGATGTTACGGATGGTCTCTAGTTTGGTGCCGTACCTAAACAAGGTTTGCTTGTGGTTTCTCATGACTCTGTTCTTGACGTGCACCCCAATCTCTTACATGCTCTCTTCGTGAGTTCCGTACTCGAGGTACTCGTTGTTCTGGATGTCCGTGAGCATGTGGTCATTGGACACGAAGAAGTAGTGCTTCCCGTCCACTTCGTCCTTACGGGCAGGTCGAGTCGTGTCTGAGATGGACAAGAGTCTCGCAACGACCAAGAATACGGTAGTGACTACGATGGAAGAGGAAGCCTCACGAGGGATGGGATAGGCGAATCTAGCGGGATGTCGATGGATGAGGGTGTTCTTGATGTGTCTCCTCCCCACTCCATGGGCACCCAGAAGGACGAGGGTCTTGCGACGGTACTGAGAGAGCCGCATCACCTACAAAGTGGTCATGCATTCAATACTATTTTTGTGATTTTACATAAATTGGAATTTGAAATTGCGGAAAATCGAGCGGAGAAATAAGTGCACCTCTTCATAGGTGACTAGGTCGAGTTGGTCAAAGAGCGCAGAGTGCTTCTGGAGATACTTTGTCGTGTAGTACTTCTTCTTCTTGTTGAACCACATGCAGTGAGCTGGAATGGAGAGAGGTGTCCCCATTCCCCCAGACAGACTATCGAGGAGCAGCCTCATTCACTGTCACATTAGCATAGTAATGGAGAGGGTGCAGACTGATGGGAATGGAAGGAGCATCAACTGACACTGGTCCTTAGCTCGTTCCATTGCGAGACAAGCTGTCCTCCACTCTTGCAGTTCAGGAGAAGGAATGAGACCAGCCACCACGGGACCTGGAAGAGGAAGGAGGTCATTGAGTTACTAGAGGGGAATGATGAAGGAAGGCTGAATTCGCACCCTGGTACTGCTGTTGGCCAAGAGAGGGGAACTGCGTGACGAAGCGAGCTTGCCACCAGTTGTGGTCGTCTTTCGAGATTATCTGCATGGAAAATCATTGAAATAGCCAGAGCGAGGGTGTTTTTTTCTTTAAATTCATAAACACTTGGAATGGGTAACTGATTGATGATGTAGTATGGGAGCAGTACCTGTAGTATATCTCCAGTCTTGAATGGCACTCCCATCCTCGCATCTGGGATGAGATCATCTTGAGAGGGCTCGTAGTCGAACTGAGCTCGCACGAAGATCTCGCACGCAGGGGGCGCCGATCGATACGAAGGCACGATCTTGAACGTCACCTGAGAAGGATACGGTAGATAGGGCTTCTGTAGGGGAGTGTACTTGTCCTCGAGCGTCCCTCAGCAGTCGCTGCAGACTCTCGACGCATTTGTTACTGACGGAGACGCCGTTGATCTCTCGAATCTCGTCACCGACGTGCAGAGTCGCTGAGAGATGTCCCAGTGATACATGCACCATTCAGATACTGTCTACACACATAATGTCATCAGCCTTTTTAAAAAATTTTTTAAAGATGTTTTTCTGCTCACAAGGGAACACTCCTATCTCCTCTCATTCCTTTCGTGTTTGCATCCTCTCTCACTCGACCATTATTTGGTGCGTGACAGAAGCTGCGAACTGTGCCCATCCTCTTGTCGTTGTTTTGACGACGTAAGAGAGCGAGAGAAGAAGCAGCATGGGACAGTGTATGGAATGCATGAGGAGTCCCATTCCCTCAACAGTCCCTCCCCCCTCCCCCTTCCTCCTCACTGTTTCCTCTCTTCCGAACCAGGCATTGAGCCCCGTCGGAGAGACGGAGAAGGGCGCACAATTGGATTTAAGCCCCGAAGGAAGGGAGGACTTACTCCCTCCCTCCTTATCCCCTTCCCATCCCACTTCTCCTTCGACCACTTTGGAAGAAACTGGGAACGAAATAGGATTCCCCCAGAGAGTGAAAGGACCTCTAGTGATAGTGGATCAAGGCATTGATTGTAGGCAGTGCATCTCCTTCCACCCCTCACTTCTCTCGTCTTGCCCCGATCTCTCACTGGATTTCCTCTCTTCTCGAGGGACAACTGTTGTGGTTGAGATCATCGCCACTCTCACACATTGAAGGAGGCATGGAAGGAAGGGAAAGACACGCTTGAGTGAGGAGAGGAAGGAAGGAAGGAAAGAGAGAACGAAGAAGAGGAAGGCGACCATTCAAATAGACGAACTGCCGCCAGAAGGAGAAGGGGAGAAATCTACGGAATCCCCAAGTGATTGCACCTCCTCCTAACTCATCGTGAATGCCCAATGAACTACTCGTAATTCCTATAACCTCAAGAAGCGACTGCAGAATTCGTAGACCTAACGATCGCATGAGGAATTGAAAGGGGATGACTCACCCTGTCGATGGATCATTCCTCCGTGCATGATTCGAGCGACGAAGCATCGTCCTTCCTCCGTCACCTACAATTATCGATTGGTGGTAGGTCAGTGAGCTAGAGTATCGCTTGATCTCTCATCCTCTGTGCATTTGTGCCCCATTGCCTGATGGATGGCAGATGAACGGGGCGATAAATGCGTCACTCCCCCACTGTGTCTATTGTTGACACCAAATCCACCAAGGAGGATGTGTGATAATCGCTCATCCTGCGGCATCAGTACTGTTGTTATCACTCGCACAAGCCAATCGATAGAGTGACCTTGAGAGTGATTCCCATCGGCTCCTCAGTGTCCTTCTGGAATTGGACGAGTCGAACTCGAGAGACGGCGTCCACCAGATCGTCATCATCGGAGAGAAGGAGATGGGAGGTGGAGGGACCAGCAAGAGCATCCGAGGAAGGAGGAGGAGGGGGAGAGGAGGTGGAAGGAGGAAGGGTACCGTTGAGGTACGAGAAGGGTCGAGGAGCTCCCAAGGGGATGGGGACCTAAAGAGGAAGAGAATTAGGGAGGGAAGAAATAGAATAGATTACCTGCTGCACTCCCGCATGTCCATTCTGATTGGAATGAGTGGGAGGAGAAGAGTCGGAGGGAGTCGAAGAGAGAACCTCAAGAGGAGATGATATGGAATGAGGAGGAGGAAGGGGAAGGTGGAGGATACCTCGTGCACGATGATATCGTGCGCTGCAAGAGTCGCACTGAGATGAGGCGACTGAAGGAGGTTGAGGAGCTCGGATGATTCTTCCGTGAGATTGGAGTGAGAGGAAAGAGAGGAGCACACCTGAGAGGAAGAGAGCGAATGAGTGAAAGACGATACGTCGTGTCAGGAGGCGATCGAAACAATAGAAGACGATGACTGGAGGGGGTCTGGTCGGGGTGGGGGAGGAGAGGAGGAAGGAAGGAGAAGAGAAGGACTGACCTCCTTGAGTGCTGCTGCTCCATCGATATCACTCACTGCAGGTTGAGCATCGAGCGAGGAGATTTTGTCATACAACTGCAAGGGAGGAGATAAGTATGGAGATGGCGAGACCCCCTTTGAGAGGCATTTCAACCAGTAATCCCCATCTTCCGTCGCTAAACTACCCCCAACCCCCACCCAACCAAGTACATTTCGATTGAAGATGAGAAGAGAAGAGAACGACAAAAAGGGAGAGAGGAGATGGAAAGGGAAGAGATTAGAAGTAGGGAAGGGAGGTACCCGAGTCAAGATTGTGCAGATGCACTGGGAGGAATTCTCGATGCTCGTCCAATGATTCCAGTTGAGGAGCAGAATGGGAGGGAAGATGGAGATGATGACCACTCGGATGGAGAAGGAGATCAGATGTGGTCAGTGGACGATCACCTCCTTCTCCCTGGCAGCAAGTGGAGGGAGGAGGAGGGGGAGAGGCCGAGGAAGGAGGGGTGGAGGGTGGAGGAGAGGCAGATCGACGACGTCTTCTGGCCATCTCAGCCTCATCGTGACAGCAGAGACCACGATCAGATGCAGCAGCAGTGCAGAGGACACACATGATGAAGACGAAGAAGGAACCAATGAGCAGACCGAGGAGGAGATTGTGGAAGATGTGCGAGTCCATGAGAGGAAGAGAGAGGAGGGTGGGGGGAAGGGGAGGGGAGGAAGGAGTGATCAGGAAGGAGATCAAGGAAGGCAGTAGCCCCCACTCCTGCTAAGAGAGAGGAGACGAGAGAAGTGATAGGGAAGGAGGGGAGGAGGGAAGCAGAGCGGGCCAGAAGGAAGGGCGGAGTCGAATTGAGATGAGTCCTCCTCCCTCCTCCCTTCCCCTCCCCTCCTCTTCCTTCACCTGTCGAATGAATGAGATGATGATGAGGGAGATGGAGAAGGGGAGGAAGGAAGGAAGGAAAGAAGGCAAAGGGAGGTGATGGGAGGTGAGACGTGACAAGGAGATGAAGGACACTTACGGATTGGGGAAGGCGAACGGTGGTGATGTGATGGGAGGGAGAGGGGAAGGCCATACAAGGGGAGGAAGGAGAGGGTCGAAGAAGGGAAGGGAAGGAAGAGGTCGACGACAGGAGAGAAGATGGAGTGAGGGATGGAGAGAAGGGGGGAGGAGGGTGGAGGGAGTGCCCATTCTTACCCCCTCCCTCCGTCGCCTCCCTTGCCCCGCCCAGAGAAGAAGAGAGGAGATCAGATGGGAGGAGGAGGAGGATGCAACAAGTGGAGAGATGAGAGATATGATGGGAGAAGCGATCAGATGGGAGAGGAATCATGCGACTGCCTACTGCTCATTCCAGAAGATCTTCTCTGATGGAAGGAGGAAGAAAGGACTCACAAGGAGAAGCTGCGAGAGCTTGGGGTCGTTGAGGGCATTGTTCTGTGCAGAGTGGAGACCGGGAGGGGGAGAGTCACAGATAGTAGAGATCTGGTCCACCGATCGAAGGATCTGCAAGGAGGACCGATTGGGAAGGAAGCATAAAAATACAGTTATTTTTAAATTGTAAAGTACGAACAGAAGGCTGTGGAGGAATGTCCATTCCCTGTCCCATAGTGGAGACGAAGAGAGGGAATGGGAAAGAGGAGAGTTGTGAACCACTCGAGACTATCCACTGATTGAGAGATGAGAGATCCCGATTGGAGAAGAGAGGAGAAGAAGAAGGACAACTTATCACCAAGAGTCCCTAACTACATCATTTTGTGGACTGCGCACACACTTTTGCTCCGTAAAAAAAAGCAGAAGCAGCTAATAGTTCGACGTCTCTTCCCGTCTCGATCTCCATCCTAACTAGTCTTCACTCTCAACCGACCTCTCACCTTCCCCCCTCTCTTCACTCTTCAGCCCTTCACTCGCACTCCTGCATATCCGAGAGGGAAGGAAATGACCAATCCGAGTCTTCCTCC
Source organism: Pristionchus mayeri (assembly GCA_036245805.1). Classification (NCBI taxonomy): domain Eukaryota; kingdom Metazoa; phylum Nematoda; class Chromadorea; order Rhabditida; family Neodiplogasteridae; genus Pristionchus; species Pristionchus mayeri. Next base: position 25,200,366 of record BTRK01000001.1, read on the forward strand.
CCTCCTCTCCATCCATTAACTCTTCTGTCTCTCTCTCACTGCAGTTATCCTCTCACTCAACGGACGAGGCGGGGTGAGGTAACCCTATATTCTCTGTTTTTGTACGAACGCGTGACTTTTCGCGGCTCCTGCGAAATTCAATCTAATATTTGGCGAGGAGGAAAAGAGTAGGGTTGCCGGTCACTGTCTACTTGGACTCATCGAGTTTATATCGACGATAGATAGCCTTACAGAAGGTCGTCACTTGGAATATTTATTGATGCGCAAATTTATGATTAAATCGCGTGAATGAGATGAGCTGGTGAGAGCATTCTTAGATTGGTTGTGGCAGTAATTGAAAGAGAGGGAGGGAGGAGGGATTATAGAAGGAGCACTGACCATTTGAGTGGCCTGCTGATGAGTGTTGATGAGGGAGGAGTCGATGTGTGTAGAATCAGTGGTGGGAGGAGGGGCAGAGAGGGGGAGGAAGGAGGAGGGAGGGGGAGAGGTGGGAGAGGAGGGGATGGTGGGGGGTTCATCCAACGGAGGTGAGGAGGTAGAGGCCATCCAGAGAGGAGGAGAGCTGGAGGTGAGAATACGAGCCTGAATGAGAATGGGTTAGAGGACTAGAAATTGTCAGAATATTATGTGGGCCTGTCGAATTTTAGAATTTAAGCGGAAAAAAAAATATTTTAGAAATTTATGTTGCAAAAGAGTAAATAATTTTTGATTGGATTAATTTCAGGTGAGGAAAATGGAATGAAGGAGTGGAAAATTTGGAGATGATGTAAGAGGTTAGTGAGGAGACAGTCACTCAGCAGGTATGATTGCGATATTTGATGAAAATGAGAACGAGTAGTTTCTTATGGAATGGAACCGGACGGAAGTGAAAGACTGTGGGATGAGAGAAAGGAGGAGCTAATGCTTATAGGGGAGGGAGGGAAGTCTGGCTTTTCCCTTGAGAGAATGGAATGGACGTGAAAGATTGGAAGAGAGCGAAGAAAAGGAGAGATTGGAGAGAAGGACGAAGTGAGGATTATGCATGAGACAATGAAGAATGAGGAGATGAGAGAAGGAATTCCAAAGAGGGCAAAGAGAGGAGGAGGAGGGGAGGTGGTGAGAGAAGTGAAACATGAAGGGAGATAAGAATGGAAGGGAGTGGGAGGGTGGATGGCCTAAGTGGAGAAGGCGTTGAGTCGAGTGTGAATCGGAGATTAACTAATGTGGGATAGTCCGAGATTGACGGATGAAGAGTTTCAATTATAGCAAAGATATACGCGATATAATCTTTGTCGGTTCAAGAATATATTTCTAACGCACAATCTAACAAGACGAACGAATGAGAAGAATAGCGATGCGAGTCACAACAATTTCGCGAGTGAGGAAGACGCAAGAATCAAAGGGTATCAACTATTTTTAAATTACGAGGAAACGGCAATCAAGAGGAAAAGATATGATGCGATCGTAGACGAGGAGAGGGTACGAGAATGCGAATTGTCTTGCCACTGATTGTGACCCCTCCCCTCGCCCCACTCAATCAGAGAATGAAGTTCAGAAGGGAGAGGAGATGGGATGATTAGAGGAGGAGAGGGGAGGGGAGAAGAGATGACAGTTGGTGCGGAGATGTACTGAGGGATGCAGTGATATGTATGTTACTGGAGGAGGATAACGTTGCTTTTTGAGTGGAAGAAGAGAAGAATTGAGAAGGAATGGGGAGATGGAGAGAGATGATGACGGTATGAGTGAGAAGCGAGGAAGAGTTGCTGATTGGACAGAGGGAAAGAAGGGAGGGAGGAAGTTGGAACGGAGTGAAGGAGGAATACAAGAGGGTCGAGAGATATTTGTAGAGGATTCACTCGTTGGCCCGATGGGGAATAGAAGAGGTAATTCACTTTATTCGGAGAGAGAGAAGAAGAGCACGGAGAGAAATTAGAGAATCGGAAGGGAAGAAGGGAGGAGGATCAGATGGAGGAATATGAAAGTGATGAGGGAGGGGAAATGGAGAGAATCTGAGAGAATGGGAGAGGAATTCGAGTGCAGATAGACTAGAGGTGATTGAGAGATCAGATTGAGATCGGAGATATCATAAATTCGGAAACTGATGAAAATGTCTGCTTTTAATTTAAATATTGATAGAAAAATTCTCCAAATGTCCATTAAAAAGAGCTGGAATAGTGCTTACCTTGAGTTTCCTCCTTTCGTTGTACGCTCGAATTCTGTTGACTGTGGCTTGGAGATGAACTCTGCAATGGAGAGGAAGGAGTGGCCGCTTTCAGAAATATTTAAATAATGCAGATAATATTTTTGCGACAAATTGCAATTACAGTGCGATGATGCTGTGACCTCGTATTAATTTTCTCTGATCAATATAGTTCATGGATATAAATGCGCTGTTTGCCATAGTGTATTTGCGGACGAGTCTTCCCACTGAGTGACCTCAATGCCCTCGGGTCTTTCTTGGTGATCCATGGATGGGCGAGGGCTCTCGATGCAGTGAATCGAGAGGAAGAGGGAGCGAGGAGGCCAGAGACCAGATCACGGGCCGAATCAGAGAGACCCGTCCACGAGGATCCCGCCAACTGCAAGAGAAGATCTCATTTAGATGTTGTTGATTGACACCTTGTTGATTCTATTCAGTAGTAATGGCCTAAATTGTCTAGAAGGCACTCCGATGTGAGATAGAGGTCACTAACATCTATGCTCTCGGGGCACTGCTTGATGTTCTCGAGTGTTTCGTCTGCCGGTCCGTCGAAGGGAAGTCTGCCAGAGAGAATGAGATGGAGAAGGACTCCCGATGACCTGAATAGTGGCATGGAGTTTGCACTTGGTCAGCGGCTCCATTGTCTATCCCCCTTGACTGACCACATATCAGTGGCAGTTCCATATTCTTCCTCTCGAGCCATCTCAGGAGACATGAACTGAACGACTCCCACGCGGCCTGCACATTTGCCACACTTTACTTTTTTGTCAGAATTCCGCCTGGGAAAGAAGGGTTGACATTGAGTAGATGTTTTTGCAATTGATGTAACAAAAATTCTAATTTTCAATTTTTTTAGAAATAGTTAATTGCTATGGAGCAAACATCATATCAGGCCTCTCACGAGAGAATCGGGACAAATGGGCATTTTCAGTTGACATTCAAATTTTAGGAAATCTTGCAAATTATGTTTCCTCTTAGTACTTGACTAGAATAGACTAAAACTGAAGTTTCAGATTTTTTATTTGTGCTGCAGCCGCAGCAGGCTGCTGCAAACTTTAGGCGTAGGTCATTGGTAATTGAGGTTTTGACCGATTTAAGTGGTGATATTTGCTCGCAAAAGTTTTTCTATGATCAAATGAAAGATTTTGGAGCGTGTTGTTCATTTTTCACTTGTGCGACCGTTGCAGCAAACGCATAGTGGACCAGTTTTTAATTTCTTAGTTGAGCGTACATTTTTTGCTTCTCTCCAAACTTTCCCAGTTTGTAGAGCTTGAAATTCTGCACATACCAGATTTTTTGTCGATTTTATCTCTGTGGTCTTTGTACATTCCCAAGTCGGCGAAAACCTCATAACGGGCTGCACGGTTCACAAGCAGTGGATCTGAGTTCGCCAAGTCGCAAGTTCGAACCCCAGCCAGAGCAGACAGGATTTTTGCCATGTGATTGCATCGAAAAAGTAAGTCTGAGGGTGTTATAGGTCATTTAAATGATACAAATTTATGGCAAAAAACTTGTCTGCTCTGGCTGGGGTTTGAACTTGCGACTTGGCGAACTCAGATCCACTGCTTGTGAATCGTGCAGCCCGTTATGAGGTTTTCGCCGACTTGGGAATGTGCAAAGACCACAGAGATAAAATCGACAAAAAATATGGTATGTGCAGAATTTCAAGCTCTACAAACTGAGAAAGTTTGGAGAGAAGCAAAAAATGTACGCTCAGCTTAGAAATTAAAAACTGGTCCTCCATGCGTCTGCTGCAACGGTCGCAAAAGTGGAAAATGAACAACATGCGCCAAAATCGTTCATTTGATCATAGAAACACTTTTGTGAGCAATTGTCGCCACTTTAATCGGTCAAACCCTCAATACCCGATGAACTATGTCTGAAGTTTGCAGCAGCCTGCTGCAGCTGCAAGATGCAATTGGGCCAAACGGAACATGGAAAATCTTCTAGACCTCATATCCATACTAGAACACTTTAAAAATTAAATATTTTAATTTTCAATTTCAACTCGTTGTCCCGATTCTCTCGTGAGAGGCCTGATATCAACTTTTTCTTCGCACCGGATTGTGTGGTAGAATCAGGCGAAGGAAGTCTCGATGCCACATCGAAACCGCACAGTTTGAGAGGCGCCGAATTGTCTTCTCTGAATGATCTTTCTAGAATATCCTGTCATGACAGTCATCTTCCCCTTTACTTCAATCTTCATTACCAAATATGAAAGATAATATCATATTCCCGTTCCTTTTTTTCGTCATTATCCACATATCATGTGCACTCACGATACGAGAAGTATGTTGTGGGGTCGAATATCCAGATGAATAATGGAGTTGGAATGGAGGTACTGCAGAGCCTCTAGTAGCTGACGGAAGTAGTGACTGCAGAAAGAACTGACTTGGAACTTTATTTGAACTGAATATTTTTTATCTTGTTTCAATGCTGATACAGTTTTTTCATCTACTTCAGTTATCGTATGGTAGTGTGCAATAAGACTGCGGGTCCATTTTATCGTAAGCCTCTCAAGGGAGTCTCTCAATATCGTATTATGCAGATGGAGCCTATTCTCCTTCTCTTTTCCTCTTGTTGCTCACCTCGCCACAGCCTCTGAATACACGAATCCATTGGATGTTCGAGATGCGATCTGAGAAAAGTCGGCTAATCGTCTGCGTTCTTGAGAATAATTCCCATTCTCACTTCTCTCGGCACGTTCTCTCTTCCTTTTCACGAATTCTCGTTGAAGAGAAGGGAACGAAATGCATTGGATGAATACCTCGAAGCAGATATCGGATGCGAGCAATTTCTCGTGGATTATGTGCACTTCCACCTCGTCTGAGATTATGCCGAGGATCTGAAAATGCACGAGATCAAAGATCGATTGATCTCAGTGTGAGTCATATTGAGTACTCGGATGCTCCTTCCGTTTCTTTCATGGTCGAGATTAATGAGAGAAGAAAGGGAAAGAGGGAGATGGAGGTGTGATGGATCGACAAGTTGTAGACGAATATGTGCCCACAACCCCATTTGTTATTTTACGTCTACACTGTTCCCCTATTCGCCCCATTCTACTCCCTATGTGTGTAATGGATATCTGAACGGCAAGAGTAAGAGGAGAAGAAGGGAGACACACGTTAACGATGTTGTCTGAATGGATCAACGGATCGATGGAGAAGAAGGTCGACGGGGCCACTAGGGAAGGGAATATTTCCCCCGATGCACTCACCTCCTGAATGAAATCGTGCTTGAAGGAGAGCTGCAGTTCCAGTTGTTCGTCGAGTTCTGAATGGAAACAGATGAGGGATGATGGAGTGGATGTGTTGAAGAAAATGATGAAGGCTCCCATCTGATTCTGTTTGCTTCTTCATTGCATTTTGTGAGCTTACGCTTCTTTATCCGAATCTTTGATGTTGTGTGTTCATTCTATATGCATATCTATGCGTTCTCACCTTTCCTCCCTATTCCGATGGTTCGTTCATAGGTCGCCCTCTCAATCGTCTTCACCGTACAACTTTTCCCCGTTTTCTTGTCGAATGCATCTCGAACAGTGCAGAATACACCACTGGAAGGGAAAACATGAACAGTTGAGAAAACAGTGTCTGCCTACACTAAAGAAATATTTGTCTACGAATTCCGATTTTTCCAATCTTGGTATCCTCCTCTTCGAAGAAGTGTTCAATTACATTTTCAATATGCATAATTTTATGAATTACCGTTGTACAACGTCTTTGACGTTGTGGGAGAGATGGAGAGAAGCTGTCGCATCCTCCACTCTTCTCATTATCATCAGTCAATCGATAATTGGGAGATCATTGAGAGGGATCGGATATAATCTCTCTCGAGATGAGGTAGATGGCTGAAAAGGAAGAACAGCTAGGAAATTGAAAGGAAGAAAAAGAAAAAGAGAAAAGCGGACGATGTTTGAAACAAAACGAGAGGGGAATAAAGTGGAACAGAGACTGGAGTAGTAGAGAGTGGGGACTGGCCTCTCCAATACTCCTACGAGAGTTCGTAAGGAACAATGGAGACGTGAATACTGAAGAAGTACTAAGAGAAGAGGATTGGATGAATGAAGGAGAAGAGAAAAGAGGATGTTACAGTGATTGGGCTTATGAAGGAAGAGCAGTGGATGGAGATGAAGTGGACGGAAAGGCGAGAGGAGAAGGGATGGTAGTACGGAGATAATGAGAGAATTCCCCCGAGGAGATGAAGAGTCGGAGGAGAATGAGAAGAAGAATGGGAGGGATGGGCAATGTACACGGAGCGATGTGATCCCCGAATGAAAATGATGAGAAGATGGAAGAAGAGAAGAATGAGCAGATAAACTAATGGAATGTAATGGGTTAAAATGGGAAGAAAGAAAGAAAGAAAGAAATGAAATAAGAGGGTGAGGACTGATCATGTGGGGAGAAGTGATTGGAAAGGAGAGAGAGAGAGATGGAGACGTTATCAGAGAAAGGCAAATAGTATCATCACAATAGAGAGACCTTGAGAAAGAGAGGAAGAGGATGGGGATTGAACAGTATGGAGGAAGAAGTTTGAGAGGAAGAAGAGGAGAGTGAAAGATGACTCGAAAGTGGAAGGGATAGGGAAGAAGTCTGAGAGAGGACGGAGGGATTCATCGGATTGCATTCACATCCAATTATGGAATATGAATGGTAGCCATCCCTCTAGGGAAAGAAAGAAGAAAAGGAGAGGGAGGAGGAAGAGGGGACGAAGCAGTCTATCTCCATTACTCGAGTATTCTGAGTCAGGCTAGGAAAACGATGGAGAGGGGATGGAGGAGAGGGAGGAGGGAAAGGCGAGGGATGGGAGGGGTGGGATAAAAGGGCCGTCGGAGTCTAAAGAGACGGAGGACGGAGGAGATAAGATGATCACGATTGAAGTGTAAGAGGAGAAGCGAAGAAGAAGGAACGATGTGAGAATGAAGGAGAAGGAGGGAGAGGGAGGTAGGGAAAGGGGGAGGGAGAGGGAGAAGTACCCTACGGTGACACAATGAGTGACATGGGGAATGATGGGCAGGCGGGAGAATGAAGAGTGAGACATGATGGGGATGATGGGCAATGGAGAAGGAGGAAGTACTCGTGTAGTGGAAGAAGAATGGAGAAGGAGATGGATTGGCATAGATCATGGAAGACCTCCTTCCTCGCCCCCCCCCCCTCCCTCCCTCGCTCTCTACACTCTCTATACTCTTGTTGGTCGTTCGCTTTCTGTGTTCCGTCCCTCCCTCCCTCCTACTCTCCTGTCCCATATGAGTGGATGGAAGAGAAGAAGAAAGAAGGAAGAAGAATCGATGACTTCAACCCCCTCCATCCATTCACTGTAGACTGTATGAAGATGAATGAAGTATGAAGGAGGGAGGAATTTAAAGGGGGAACAGAGGAGAGGATGCAGCATACTCAACTATTCAGGAGGAGCTGGAAGAGAGATCGTCAAGGGATCAGGAAAATAAAATATCGAATGGGAATAATATTGGACACAGCTGAAATTTTGCATGGAAGAATGATGCTAAGTACAGATGGACTCCTCCCCTTTCTTCTGAGAGGGAGGAGCAACCCCCTTCTATCAATCACGAGGCCTCACGGAGAGCAGAAGGAAGAGCCGAGTTGTGTTAACTGTCACTCGAGGAATTAGATGGAAGACGGAGACAAGAGGAAGAGGAAGAAGGGAAGGAGATCAAGGTGGGAGGAGAACATACCACCGTCAGAGGAATGACAAGGAACATTCTGAATAGTGGAGGAGGATGGTATCACATGAGTTGACTCATAAATCAAGAAGGAGAAAGAATGATACTGGCTAGACTTGAAAGGCTTATGATGTGAATAATGTAGCTGCAGAAATGGGAAGATGCACAGGGAGTTGCGAAGAGTGTAGTTGATGGGGAAGAACAAGATTAACTCTTCCCTCATCACTACTTGCCTAGTCCTCTACAACGACGACGTCGATAGTGATATCCATGGGGTTCTCTGCTGCTCCCCCTCTCCCCTTTCCCCTCCTAGATCCTCCCTCCCCCCTCCCTTTCACCGATACCCCTCCCACTGCTCACTTTTCTTCTGCAAATAGACAGAAACACGTCAAAAGTATCGAGTGCAACCTCATGAAATCTAGAGCAGTCATAAGGAGAGAATGTGTGCAAGAATGGGAAACAGCGGAAATATTGTCATATGGGGATAGGACAAATAATTTTTAAATTCATACCTAAATTTATGGTTAATTTTTTTATAAATTAGAAAATATCAAAATGCGACGGTCTGATAGGAGGAAGGAGTATGGGTGATAGATGGAGGATCAGAGAATGATCGGAGATAGGATCAATGGCAGAAGGAGGAAAGAGAGAATGGGTAATGAGTGTGTTTATGTGCAGATTGGTGGATGACTTCCCTTTGATCGGGACTGAAGGGAAGAACTAAGAGATGAGATGGAATAGATTCGAGGATGAGGGGATGAGAGGGAAGAGGGCGGACGATATTTGGATAAAAGATGAATCAGATGGAAGAGAGGACGATGCTCCCTTCACCCATCGAGATATTCCATTGTGAGAGGACGACGGGAGAGAAAGGGGAATATTTCCGCCTGCTATATTCATTCCATGTTCCTTATTCTTGAAACATGTACTGACGAGAATGTTGAAAAATGGGGGGAAGTAGCGTGAGACATTTCAGAATGTTATCTTTTTCTGGAGTTCCCTGGCAACTATCGATCGTGAGTTCGTGTATTTTTTATTTTATTTTTCGAGAGCATATTTATGATATATTTTTTGATAATATATGAAAACGAATGCTTGTATTATTTTCGAAAATTTTTATTCTGTTTATTTCACTTTCGATCATTATACAGTTTAAACTACCAATTGTGAAAATTTCAAATTTAGCAGCCTTTGAACAGTCGTTTGGCGCTTGCTAGTAAATTTTTAAAAAAATGAAAATCTTCATTTTTACGAATTTTATGTTTTGTAACGAACGATACGGTTTTGAATGACTCCCGCCTCAAGTTATATTTTGTGCGGGTTCGAGCATTATTGCAGGTATATTTTTCACTTCGAAGCGATAAGAGAAAACATTTGGAGAATGCGGAAGGGAGATGAATCTCTATTGAAGCATTCGTCTAATTTATTACGCATAGAATATGCACATTCTTTTTTCCCTTTGGCTATTTCGGTGTCTCATTGTTCCATTGCCCTCTACACGCTCATTTGGCGGTTCGATCTTCACATGCTTCCCCCTCTCTCTTTCTCCTTTGGACACTTCACCCTCTGACCTCATCTCGATTCCATCCACTCTATTCTCATAGCCATCTCCTATTTCGTCTTATCACTTCTTATCTCCTCCTTCTCGAATCCAATCCTTCCATTCCTCGAGTGAATCGTTTAGTTGATTCTCTTCTGACCTCATCGTCCCTCTGATTTCCCTTCCTCTTCCTATCTCTTCTCATCTACCCGATGGCGCCGTCTATCTATCTGCCTATCTATCCGGTCTCCTCCCTCCCTCCCTCCCTCCCCTCTCCTCCCCTCATTCTGCCCTCTTCTTTCTCACATTACGTCAATCGTCTACGCGAGTTTCACGAGTTTCTATTCTTTGGATTATTATCTCAATTATATGTCTTCTCTCTCCTCCCTTCAAATAATTCCATTCAATTAAGGCTGTTTACCTTATCGGATACGCTATTGTTATCTCCCTCTTCATCATTTCATCAGTTTTGGCCTCATCCTGTTTTCCATTTCACGTCTCCTTGTGAAGTATTTCATCACTTCCGGTACACCTGTTTTCTCAATATTTCTCAACATTTCCCAACATTTCACAGCCCTCACTCATTCACGTCGCTCTCTTCCCTGCCTCATCTTTTCCATTATTTATTCTCAGTCCTCTCTCCTCCATTTTCGTCTCTTCTTACTCAGAATTCCCATTTCGTGCGCAGGTGGTGCTTAGAAATGTGAGAAAGCTTCCAGCACGCATTTCTCTCCCTCACATATTGTTTTCGTAGATGGTGTACAGTAGTGAGGCATGGTTTAGAAACGGTAGGGGTATTGATTGAGGGAAGGAGGAAGGAATGGGGAGAGATGTCCTTGATGTCGTCCTTGCGAACTCTCCCAAAGCGATGCTTCGTGTATTTTGCCTTCCCCTGATTCCCCCTCTTCTCTCTTCTCTCTTCCCTCTCCCTCTCACTCTCTCTCTCCTTTAGTCGTCTGAACTAGCGAGAAGGGAGGGAGGGGCAGAGCTTCCATTTCTCTCTCTCTCCTCCTCATCTTCCCTTCTTCATTCTTCTCGTCCATTACTCTTCTCCCTCCTCCTCCCTCGTCGCTTCAATTTGACTTCTTTTCCTTCTCTACTCCACATTCATTTTCATTTCCTCATCCATCCGTTCTCTATTCTCGTTCGTTCCTTGTCCCCTTCCCCTTCCCCCCCCTTCCCCTTCTTCAATCACTATCTCATCTCTCTTCCATTTCAGTTTCTTCCTTCCTCTCCTCCCCTTCCTTCTTCCCTTCTCTTTCTCCCCGAGTGGCGACGACCACTTGATCTTCCAATCGACGTTCAATCAGATGAGCATTGGTTCCGACGACTCGGACGGCTTACGGTCAGTTCCCTAATCATTTCATATAATCGGCAATTTCGCCGAGGAAAAAGGAGCTAATGCGCGCTGAAAAAAATGGGGAGAGATAAATGTGGTAGATCAATAGACTCGCTTTATGTGAAACTCCCAGGGGAATCGTATTCATGACAACTACCGTTTGTTTGAGAGAAAGCATGGGGAGAAGAAGGAAGCGAAAGACAGAGTGGGGGGTTAATAAGGAGATCACGATGCCATTTCCGCCTCCGTGTATCCCCCATGGGATTCCACCTGCTGGTTCCATTCCTTCCCTTCCCAAGGAGCGAATGCCATATGAATATTCACTATGAATTGGATATTCCATTCCCGAGACTGAAGATATATCTCTTCTCTCTCAATTCCATTCATGTCTCCATCCATAGATCGATTGCTCTCCCACTGCCCCTCGTCCTCCTTCGCCTTCCTTCCCTCCTTCTGTATACCCGTAGCTTCCTCTCCTTTCCTCCTCCACTCCAGCAGTAATCAATGGGCAGAGAGGGAGGACAGACGAACTCTCTCAGCCATAACAGGAGAAGGATGGTCGATGAACGGGTAGAGTTCTCCACGAACTCATCCTCAAGAAGGGTTGATGGGGGAAGGGTAGTTAGGTGTCGTCAGATGAATCTTGGGAGGGGAAGGAATATCTCGTGAGGAGAGGAGAGAAGGTTGTTGTCTGTAGGGAAGAAGTTGGAATGAGTGAACACGTGATGGAGGGAAGAGAAGGAAGATCGGGGATGATCAGAAGAGAGAGGAAGGGAGAAGAAGAGAGAGAGGGAAGAGGGAGGTAAGGAAGGGGGAAGATCAGAAGGCACACGTTCACTCAAGATTTGTTTGTTCGTAGAATGCAGCTCTTTTCACTTAAGTCTAGAACTTTCAATAGATATTGAGTCTACGGTAGTTATCTCGGTGTGACCCCGTGTGATCCGTTATCATTATGGGTGTTATCGTGATAGACAAGCACGTCCTTCTACCTTCCCCTCGTCCTTCCTCCACTTTGATCCCCTCCTCATCCTCGTACGTCGTCCTCTTATCCCCGATTATCCATCCAAGGGTTTCTTCTCTCCCATCTGCGTAAGCAGTGTCTAAATGTAGAAGAGGCAATCATTTATCAGTGGTTTCATGCTCCGATTCTTTCCTAATTCCGGAATGGGAAAGGGAGTGGGGAAGGAAGAAGGGGAAGGCTATTCTGGGAGGAACCCATTTCGCACTGGCACTGACTATTGAAGGACGAAAACAATGAAAGAAAGATGACGAGAGTAGGAAAGGGGAGAAGGGCGAGAGAGGAAGAGGGATGAGGGATAGGAGAAATGTCTCAATTGCTAGAAGGAACGAAAAGGAAAGGAATGGAGGAACGGCGTAAAATGTGATTAGGAGTCAACCGCACGTCACTAACATCTCTTCCCCTGCATACTATTTTCCCCTTCGCCAGTGGTCAATTCTGTTCTCTCTTCTACTGGGAAAAAATGCTGCTAGAATCCATCGTACTCCTTTTGATTGGTACCATTCTACCGTATTCTAATCGCTCTTTCGTTGCAGGAATCGATCTGGTGGCTGCGGCGTGGTCATCATCGGAGAGTACTGCAGAGGCCAGCACGCGGCACTCGTTGCACACCATTGACTAGCTCACGAGGTACGGTAGAACAATCGAGTATCGATTGGTACGGAGAGAGGGCGAATGATTGTTTGATCTCTCGAGGCGGAAACTGTATCGGAAGTGACTCATGCAGGGTGATTCATGCTAGTTGTATTTGCACAGTCGTGCTCAGAACACGCCACAACATTTTGGTGTTAGCCACTTTGGGGAGCATGGGAAGATGACGTTTGACGACCTTTGGCCAACAACAACTTGTGTCTGTTTCTGAGTAATTCCAAGTCACGAGTGTCACGTCCACCGCTAAAATACATAGAATTCCTAGCATTTCGGAGAATTGTTAGATAACATTTCGCCCTTTAAAATAAAAATATGTTAATTTCCTTTTTATAAGGTGCATAATCTTGAATTAGGTTTGTGAAACGCGCTTTCTGAACTATTTTTAACTATTTAAATGTACAAAACACTTGCAAAATAATAATAAATATTTTGGGCACTTCTTGGATAGTTGGCCCGCCCCCCCCCCCCTTTCGCCCAGACTTCACTCATTTCTAGGTATGATTCCCTAATTTTCGTTCGCACAACTTCTCTGCGATGGGAAGGGATGAGCAATGATAGGGGGGAGCGGACATTTCCGCAACGGACATTTCCGCAACGGGGTACCATTCGCTTGACAGAAGGAGTAGCAACATGGGAGTTGTTGCATTGTTACCAGTATGTGCTCCCCCACAATAGCATATATAAATTTTGATACCAGGCGGTATTGAGTTTTACCCCAAATCAACGACCCGGGGTTCATGGTTTGTGGATTTCCATGAACCCCTATACGTTGAAACTCATGGTCGCCTGGTAACAAAATTTATATATGCTAAAGTGGGGGAGCACATACTGGTAACAATGCAACAACTCACATATTGCTACTCATTCTGTCAAGCGAATGGTACTCCGTTGCGGAAATGTCCGCCCCCCATGATAGGGGAGGGGGGTGGGTGGTGGTCAACTATCCAAGAAGTGCCTAATTTTGATTAGATAGCTATTTGGACTCTGACTGTTTCCAAACTGCCGCTGTTAGGTTTTCAATCTTCCCAAATATTTCATTGGGATAAATCTAACGACATTGGTTATCTAATCGAATGATTCGTTCGAATCTCATCCACTCAGGTGAATCTTCGTCTTCTCTCTGACGTTCATCTCCTTCGACCTCCCTGATTTTTCGCCTTCATTGACTTACTCGACTACCGTATCCATTTCCCTTCACCGCATCACACATTCTAACCACTTCCGCTCACTACCTCAAGCAGAGAAACCAGCCGAGGTTTGTAGTCTATTATTATCTCTTTTTCGAAATATTGTTTCACTCGTCGCCATTGCTTCTTCATCCGTTCCCTACTAATCTGCTTCTGTTCAGCAGAATGGGAACCTCGACTGAGACTCGTCGAATTGGAGGATCTCCCACCTCCACCACCACTTATTTCAAGGTATTTCATGTTTTCTATTTCAATAATACTTTATTTATAGGTGTAGATACATAATTAAGTCACAGGAATGTCAAAATTAAAAATTAATAACTAGAATAATGCGTGTCTTGGTTGCAGCCAGCCCCCTCCGAGATCAACTTCGGGAAGATGCGATTCCTGATTACCGATCGACCGAGTGACAGCACCATCACCAGCTTCATCCAGGTGAGGGAGCGAAGGAGGAAAATATCTGTGGCAGTCTAAGGTTTACTTTGATGCAAAGAATAGTGATCTGTTTGATGAGAGATATGAAAACGGCTAGGCGTTGGAAGATTTTTGCGAATGGAGATGTGCGTAGAATGATACATGAGGGGTTGGTATTGTGTAATAATTTCTCATCTCAGGAGCTAGGCCGTCACGGTGCCCGAGCCGTCGTTCGAGTGTGCGAACCGACGTACGAGACTGCCCCCCTTCAGAAGAATGGCATCGATGTCATGGACTGGCAGTTCAATGACGGCAGTCCGCCCCCGCCCGAGGTACGGTAGGAGGGATTATCGAGTGGCATGAGAGGGGAAGGAGAGCGGAGATGTGAAGGGTGTGAAGTGCGATGGCGTAACCCTCTTCCTCAAACATCTTGATATGATATGCAGGTGATCTCGAAGTGGCTGCATCTCCTCAAGGAGTCCTTCAAGGAGCATCCAGACAAGTGCATCGCCGTCCATTGCGTAGCTGGACTGGGCAGGTGAGGGGAAATCAGAGGGAGGGGGATGTACAAAGACACTTGTTCATTTACGATTTGTGAACAATTTGATGTGGGTCTTTCCAATATATTCCGAGTGACGTATTTTGATTTTGTCTATCAAACTCTAAATGATTGTTGCTCCTCAGCTGCTCTAGATGCATTGATTGCAGGGCGCCAGTTCTGGTGGCGATAGCTCTGATCGAGGCAGGAATGAAGTACGAAGATGCAGTGGAATTGATCAGGAGGGAGAGGAGAGGAGCACTCAATCAGAAGCAGCTCGACTTCCTCGAGAAGTACAAACCGAGTGGAGAACTGAGGAAGATGAAGTTCACCAGTCAGTCTATTTACTCCTTTCTGTCGGGAAGATTCGAGAGAAGGGAAGACTCGTTTAGAATGAATCCATCTGTCATCACAGTGAGAAAGAGCTTTCGCGAAAAAAAATCATTTTGAAAGAAGTCCATCAGTCATTAGAAGGAATAGGAGACTAATCTATGGGAGAAAAATCTTCAAAAGAATCGGAAATGAATAAAATAATTGCAGAGAACGGAAAGGGACAGGCATGCTGCATTATGTGAAGAGTATCCCCTTTACTTTATTACCTTATTGTACTATCTTCTCTGATCGTTGACCTCTTCCTGTTCTAATGTTCCACTCCTCCTTAGGAGTCTAACCTCGCATGGCTATCATAATCAGTGACCATTCTAGTCAGATTTCCAATTGCTTTCCCTTATTTCCCGGTTATCTGCCCCTCGAGTCTTAATATTAACTATTTCCCGCTGTCTGTATTCAATCTACTCATCAGATAATCCATTTTTTCTTTGCCCTTTCCTCTTTTTTTTCTCACTATTTCGTTCCATTGTGATTTCGATGTGAGGAGTGCTCATTTGATCACTTCTATCTTCCATCTTTCTTCTGCATTTGAGCCTTGCGATAAAAAGTTTGAAATATTTCCATATGAGTTCAAACAATTTTACTCGGAAGCTTCGAAATTTTACTTCTCACCAGGGTTGAAAGAGAATGTGGAGAATATTATTCATGAGGCATGGGATTTTGATGTATTCCAGCCCGTCCTTTCACGAGTTCTCCCCGATGCTTCTTACTATCTCCTTCTCATCTACCCCCAGGTACTCCCTCTCCTTCTCCCGTCCCTCTGGCATCTCTATCCTTCCCTCCTTCCTCACAGTTCCTTTCCGCACCCTCTGGCTCTCACCGGTCAAAGATACGAGAGAGTGTGCACATGAGAGAGAGGGTAGGACCCTTCCAATGACTGCGTGATAATGAGAGAAATCAGTCTTGTATTTGTCCACTCTCAATGCCATCTGCACATTGTTTGTCTCCACTCGATGCAATGGACTTCTTCTCATTCCTTCTCCATTCCCTTCCCTCCTCATTCCCCAGTTAATCAGGGAGGGATTAGTCCTCTCCCTTAATATGTCCTCGACTGGGTCCTTGATTGGACTCATCCCTAGATACCCCCGTATTACGCCTCTTTCCTTCCTCCTCACAGCTCATTGCTCGCACTTCTTGCTAAATGGCCTCAAACTGTCAACACTCGTGAAAAACGGAGAGGGGATAGGGATGCAACTGCTCCCTTGCCTGTCCCTCCTCCTCTCTGTCTCTGTACCATGACAGAAATGTCTCCTGCCGAGGGTCAGCCCTCACTCTTTCCTTTCTCTTCCCTTCATCCACCTGCTTCAGTCTCAC